>JANHFL010004251.1:61451-72878 GCA_032468155.1 Oxyrhabdium leporinum
GGATTTGAACCGCTAGATTGAATCAGCAGAAGTGGCCTGCAGTTCAACACTCTAACCACTGCGCCACCTAGGCTAAATATACATGTCCCAGGATAATGTTGCAGAATTCAATCTGGATTGGTCATTGGGACCAGAGAATTTGTCTTCTGAGTTTTTGGACTCATGCTGAAGCCCATCTTCAGGGAACTTCTCTCTAGCAGAGTGTGCTAGAGAGAGTCTACTAGAGAGAAGTTCCCTGAAGATGGGCTTCAGCACAAGTCCAAAAAGCTCAGAAGACAAAACCTCTGGTCCTGGTGACTGATCCAGATTTCCTGTACAGGTCTTCCTTATTAGTGAATCTGAATAAGAGTGTACTACCATATCTATGATGCAATTAAAAGCAAACTTTCTAGAGCATTCTATAAAAGCAGTATATTTTATATTTAAAAAATGGGGAAACAAATTGCTGCAACTAAAATTTCTACTCCTCACCTGTGCATCCAATTCCATAATGTGTGCAACCTTATTCCAACCAAATCCAACAAACCTTCGGTCATATTCTGGACAATCCTGCCTTACCACAACATATGGCTCAAAATCTGCTTCCCATTCAACTCGATATGGTGTGGTGGCTGTTCGCCACTTGGCAAAATTGGTTGGTGCATGCCCTTTTGTCCATACGTGATACCTGAAAAAGATATTGATTGAAAGAATCATTGATGGAAGTAAGACTTGGAAACAATCCATAGTGAGAGGCCTGTGAAAGTACAGTTTGGTTCACTTCTCTTCATTTTCACCTCTTGCTTTGTTCACTTGACAAGAAGTTTGATTCACTTCTTGACAACACTGCTAATACAAAAGTCAGAAGAGGTTCCCTCCCCTGCATAGAATAAGAAAAAAGTATCTTGCAACTTTTGCATGGCCCTTAAAGCGGGATAAAATGAGCAATTTGGACATGTGGTTTTGGTTTTAGAAAAAGGCACTGTGGTACTTCAGGATGCAGCTTTGAGAACCTCAAAGATGTCAGATATTCGGTGGGCATTACCACCCAGGCTTCTGTGTGAAAAATGATTATTTTCTATAATTGTAGAAAGCAAAGAAATCATGACTGATGAAGAAACAGTAACTACAGCAGTTCTGGACTGTGACATTTAATTGCCGAAGGTGTAAAAAAGGGTACTTTGAGAAGATGTTGACATGCAGATAAATGCTTTGTAAATGAGCGCAGCCACCATTTACAGTTATAATGGTTTTTTTCTTTGTAATCTAGTAGTTTGTTTTCAAGGCATGCAGAATTCTGTGGAGGTGTTTCTGTCATCATGGCAGAAATTTAGATCAATACAAGCATTAAATAAAAGCCTACGCAAATATTATCAGTGCCATCAAAGCTATCGTTTTGTTGCCATGTGTCATCTACACAATTTCATCTAGACAATCAGTTCAATTTACAGGAAAGGATCCTTTTATAATTTGTTAATTTTACCCATGTCACTGCCAGGCCTATCAAAGCACAGCTACTATTCTTCCATTAAGACTATGATCAATACTTTTCTCTTGCACTTATTTATTTATAGATCAAGTTTATATGGCCACCCATCTCTGGGCAATGTACAACAAAGTTATACACAGCAAACATATAATAAACCAGTCATTATTTAAAAAACTTTTAAAAAACAAACAAAAAAACACAAGGCATATGAGAGAATAGATTGTGCTCACTGTGTCATTCCACAATGATATCGGCTACTGCCACACATCTATCGATTAAACCAGGATACCATTACATCACTTGTATATATATTAAACCAAGTCTACTTTAAAAACCAATACAGTGAGACTTGGTATTGTCTGACTGTATTGGGTTTAAATGCAATACAGACTTGGTATTGTATCTAGATTTAATTTAAAGATCAAAGAACTGCATCTTATTGGATAGGGCCCAATGCTCTCAAATCATTCAAAAAGGAAATATTTCTGTTCTGTTTAGGATAAAAATCTAATTAAAAATACATTTCAAGAATAATTGTAATACACTAATAACTTTTAGTGAAATACAGGATAAAGGGAATATCTGTATTTATTTTTTATTTGGGATATTTATTATTTCCTTGGATACAAGAAGAAACAGTAAGAAGAATAGTCCTACTGGGTAAGGCCAAGGCCTATCTAGTTCTGTTTTTTTGTTTCTTACAGTGGCCAGCAAGTTGTCTCTGAGGATAGAAATATGACCTTCTCCCATTGTTGTTCCACTATAATTGGCTTTTGGAAGTATGCTGTCTCCAGTTTGAAGGTAATGTTAATCATAACCTTGATATCTGGGTATCTGAAGAGAAAATGAGAATGCATTTCTGCTACGACCCTACAGAATCCTTGAGAGACCGAAATGCCCAAACATAGTTCTACAGTGAATCTGTGAAGACTTCATTAACTTATCAATGTTATTTGTTGCCTGTTCTAGCAATATATAAGTTTCTATTCTACCACATTCTTCAGAACAGAGCTGCAATTAATAAAGAAAATAAATAGTATGGGATATGTGTGTAAGTATATATATGTGTGTGTGTGTGTGTGTGTGTGTTCATTCCTTAATATTTTCCAGAAGTTCTCTAGAATTATTACAGCAGCATTCATTTTGTCAAGTCTCTTTTTTTCCAGAGTGAACCATAGGAAAGATGATTACAAATAAGTTAAAGAGAGAATTGCCAATTTTGTTTTGTTTTTGTATTGTTTTGTAATTGCATTCAAACTTGTTGATGTGGACAAGTCATTGGTCAATACACATTAGTGCAATACAGAAAATTCTCCTTGGACAAGAGTCTATATAATGTGTCTTTCTCTAAAATTCCCTGAGTAATCAGAGAGCAAGTAATTGCATTGTATTTGGAAGTAGATTTAGAGCAGCAGCAATTAACAAAGTCCAAAACCTTACTGGAGCAAAGTTTAATTTTTCTCTACAGACAAGGAAATCTCCAGATCTTTAATATAAAACCGTTGAGACAAATCTACAATGAAGCCATCCATTATTCTCCATTACAAAGCTCTCATACTCAAAATATCCAGGCCACCACAACATTTGCTGGAACAGAAATAAAAGGAAGACATTTACCACAGAAAACTAATGTATATGTCACATATGCCCAAAGGGTAAAAAGTTAACCATTTTAGAAAACAGGAGACCAAATAAAAATAAAAAAGTTTGGAATGCTATAGGAACGACCAGGAATCATTGTCATACAAGTTCTCCCCTATTAGTTTGGCCTTCAATAGTTACTAAAAACTTATTAAAACCACCATGAAAACAAAGGCAGAAATGGTTGGTTGGTAGATGTGGGCTGTGAAAAGATTGAAACAATCAGATGGACCGAGACATGTGTGTGAAGACTAACTGTATGGAGAGATACTTATAATTAAGAAGCTCTGTCTCTTTTGTGATATCCTGTGCTTTATGCAAAAAAACCAACAACAAACAATAAAAAAAACCAACCAAAAAAACCCAACGACCAAATAGTGTGAAAGTAAATTCCATGCCTGTGGAAAATTTGATTGATGATGAAGCAGAAAACTGAAACGAACATTTACATGATCTTATTTTCTAGTAGATTTTTCTTTTAACTAGGGATGGAGCAGTTGTTTTCTTAATTAATAAACGTTTGCAATTACTTGCACAGATTACAAAATGATACTGGTAGAATTTATTTTAAGGGGGGGGTTCTTTCTTTATAAACAAACACATTGACTCTGCTTTCTTCTGGTTTAGCTTGTTTAAACTAGACTGAATGGGCACAATTCATCAAGCACTAAGGTCAAGCAATTAGAGCAGGAGGTTCAAATGAGTCCTACCCTTTTGAAATGAATATTTCAGAGAGCAGGTTGTGCTAGATAGATGCAATGTTATCCTAAAACAAGGGACATGTAGTGTTGCAAGCACCTGGCAAGACAGATTGGCATTTTGATAGCATCTCCAGCACCTGAGTTCCAAGCATGTTTGCTAGCGTAGGACTGGTTGCCAAGTACAAAAATACAGCTAAAGTTTACTAGCTCATTATTATGAACACAATGGAGTTGCTGAATCCAGAAATGGGATTCAGGAGATACTGTTTCTAAATGGATTATAATCAGCTTTACAGTCCGAGATTCCTCATGGATCCCGTCAAGATTTGTATGCTGGCAAACTCAAGAATTACCTTGTAGTAGATAGTTCAGAAACTGCAACTGTCTAAGAATGCAATCTGGCTGCATGGTTCTGAAAGATTCCATATATAACATTAATATAATCATATAATCAGTTTGATTGAGCACTGGTTGTTTTTTGAAGCCAATTCAAGGGTGTTCTTCTAGTCCAACTCCGTGCTCAAGCAGGAAAACCTATAACATTTCAAACAAATGGTTGCCCAATCTTTTCTTAAAAATTTCCAATACTGGAGCAACCACAACTTCTGGAGGCAAGTAGGGAATAGGGAACCTTTGGTATGTTCATTCCATCATGGGTTAATGATCATTTCTCCTTTTTCCATGATGAGGCTTAGGTTTTGAAACATTTTTTTTAAAAAGGTAAAGGAGTCCCTGCAGATATTACACTGCTAGTCATTGCCAACTATAGTGAGAGGTGCTCATCTTTCTTTCAAAGCCATTGAGCCAGTGCTGTTCAAACATATTTCTGCTGTCATGTGGCCAGCATGACATCATGAAGTGCTGTTACCTTTCCACCAAAGTGATACCTATTAATCCACTCGAATTTCCATGCTTTCGACCAGCTAGGTTGTCAGGAGCTGGGAGGACGGGACCTTACCCCTGGGTGAGGACGGGACCTCACCCCCATTGCATGGCACTCAAGTCTTGAATCTGGGTTGCTGGTTTTCTGATTTTTGGGTGGGTTTTTTGGTGTATGTTTTCAAAGTGTTTTTTTTGAAACACATTGCATTGTTATAAATTGAAACTTGTTCCTTGTTTATGAGGAACAAAAAAACATACTTACTGAAGCCTTGTAATATTAAATAGTTTATTGTTCAAGGATAATTGTTTTAGTTCTCAGTGTTCTATAACTCATTTTAAATGATGTTTTTATAACTGGTTTTTACTGTATTTTATTTTTGTAAGTCACTTCGATCCATTAAGAGAGGGGATGACATCACAAACATACACATTCATACCCACATACCCTCGGGGAGGGGAAAAGATGGAGGATTTTCAGAAGATGTAAACCAATTTCCCACCAGGTCCACAGCAATCTTATCTCAGATTTCTTACTGAATTTACTGCTTAGAGTCCTAATGGGAAAAATGTAATATCTACCTGGCAACCACCCTCTACGCAAAAAAACTGCCTGTTTTGCTGTCCTTTTAAGAAATGGAGCTTTGATTGATCTCTGTCCGTTTTCTCTCCTATTGGAACTCAGGCAGAATAACAAAGAATCGGTAGCCTTTCCCCCCAAAACAGTATTTATGGTTTATTGTCTAAAATTCTCCAATCTTAAATCCTTTCAAATTAAACCTCCAGACAACCTCCTAAATCTCACAGAAACAGTGTAAATTGATTTCTCATTTTAAGTAATCACAGGCAGAATGAGAACATGTTTCTAACTAAAGTTTAGAATGTTTTAAATGTACACTATTGTTTGCCTTCTTTTATACCCAACTGCTTAAAATAGGGAGGGAGCAATTCTTTTGAATGAATTAAACAAAATATATGCAATACCTGAATGTGAACAGTGTTCCCATGTCCAACATAGATAACAGCTCTGCCTTTGACTTTGGAAAAGAGAGACGATAGCGGAGAGTTTCAAAAGCAGGTACAATTAGAGCTTTTCTTGTATTGGCTAAGTCAAGTTGGCCAACAGATTTCCTGGAAAAGAAACAGCAAATAAAATCAACTGAATTTTAAATTAGCTTTCTAGAAGGAAGTAGAAATACAACTGAATTATATTATTTTCCACAGAGGATGCTATATTTGGTTATCATTTACATTTTCATTTACATTCAAAGCCATCTTGTATGCATTAATAATTACATTAACAGGAAGCAAAATTGGCAGATACTTTTAGTAAGAGCTACCAATATAATTTCTACTTTTCCTGATAAGAAAAAAACTCCCCATATAGATTCTGTTCTCAGTAAATAACATTCAAAGTGCTGCTCCAAGTGTGAAAAATAAGGTTTTTATTTTTTCTGTTTGAATTTTTAATAGCTCAGCATTCATATGTTTATTTCCAAAAATCTATATTCAGATTTGTTTGCCTATAAGAATTATCAGCCACTCTTTGGCAATGCTGGAGATGAATTACAGAATTGTGGTCTAACCTATCTGAAGTTCTCAAGCAGCAATGTGAAAATGGAATAAGATTCACTTTCACATCTCTTGCGGAATATTTTCTTGAATAAACTTTAAAGTTTGGATTTTTCTATTAGCTTTCAATGTCTGGTTTCCTCTCAAGTATCTTTCTGTTGCTGTTTTATAAATGAGGTAACTCTTCGCAAACTTTTCTGAAAATTATTTGAAGTGTCTGCATCAGATTTCCTTTTCACTGTGTAAAGGTTACTATATTTTGTCAGCTTCCTATTATAAGTTTTGGATACTTTTTCTCTGTTTTCCTTTTCTCTCTCTCCTTCCATCAATTCTAATTGACCCAGGGAACTGCTTCTAAATAAAAAAAAATCTTTTATAATTCACCTCCTCCACCTGCCAAGATTATTCAGTGTTCGTGACACTCTTAACAATTCCACCCCCAGGTTTAAGTGGTACCTTCTTCTGTTGATTCGGCACAGAACTTGGTGTGACCGACAAGATAGTAAAGCAAGGAGGAGGAAGTCATTTAGGTCTCATTAAGTGTGCTTGGGCTCAGCCAGTTAATGTGCCTTCATAGTAGTCTCATGGACAGACCATCATTTCACATTTTTCAGCTGTCATAATAGACTTCCAGGATTTTATTTTGCTCACTGAAAATAGGAGTCAAAATAAGATCCCACGCAGTAGGAAGAATGATCATTACAAGGAGAGGGCCATAGTTTGCTGGTAGAGCAAGTGAGTTAATGCAGAAACTATTTGATTTTATCTAGTTAGGGGTGGAAAAAACGGTCACAATGGAATTGCTGTACAAATTGTCAATTCTATAGAGAAGTCTTTGTTAAAGTATGGTCCAGGTGTCCTGGGGGTCCCACAGGAACCTCTCAGGGGTCCCAGAAATCAAAATTATTTGTCAGTTAATGTTGAAAAATAATACAATATTAAAATCCCATCAAATAATTGTGAGAGTGATAGTGACAGCAAATGTGTCAATTTTAAATAATGATATTTATAATCAAATAAAAGTGCTTTCGGAGTCCTTCATTATTTTTTAAAGTAGAAATGGGTCTTGAGATATATTTTTTTTAAGAAACACTGCTTATAGATGACATTGGCTTAGGCAGACCAATGGTGGGAAAGGGTTTTAGAGAAAAAAAATCTTTAAACATTGCTATAACAATATTGGGCTAGGTGGACCAATAGTCTGATTCCATACTGACACAACTTCCTATATTCCTTATAAAGCTACACTTTTGTTCTCTAGGGCAATAGATACTCATAAACCTAAGTGGAACTGGTCCAATAGGCAGATTGGAATGATGAAGGTTAAATGTTAACAATATAGGCATGTGTTTCTCAACCTTGGTAACTTTAAGTTGTGAGGATTTCAACTCCCAGAGTTTCCCAGGAAAACATAAATAGTGTCTCATTACAATGACTAATGACTCTAGTGATTAGATCCATTTTTGAAAACAGAAGTAATGTTAGCTATAAAATGCCCATTTCTGATACACACACACCACACACAGATTCTTTAATTTGAAGCTAGATTTTTACTGGCACTCCTTCAAATGTAGAATGTCTTTGAAGAAACAACTGCCCTCTTATGCTGTTTAAAACAGAGATGTCCTATAGCATATTTGTCCATACTTACATACATACTTGTCACCACACCATTGACTTATGGATAAGGATAATTATGCAAACATAGAAAATACAGAGGAAATAAGGAAGAAACAAAAGACAAGATACAAAAATAGGAAAGGAAACCTCCAGTTTGCATCAACATCATTCACTCTATTGACCACATCAGTTTATCCCTGAAAGCCATCTTTGCTTTCACCAAGACCATATGCTGCGTCATAATTGCTTTTTAAACTACTTGTTTCTCACTTTTTTAGCATCTAATTAACTAATCAAACCACAACTGAATCTTCTCTCTCAACTTGATCTACTCAGCTTTCCTTCATATATTTGTTTTGTGATTTGAATTTCACTCTTTTTATATGATCAAACAACATATATTCAATAGCCTATTATATTCTATCTACATTCTTTCAGAATTTACTTATTCTTGACCTTACTTCTTTGTATACACTTCCAATGCATTCAAATTACTTTGTTTTTCTTGACACATCCACCTCTCATTGTTAAATAACAAGGTGGGCAGAAGCACACTTTTATAACTAGCTATTTTTGCTTCTCTTGGGGGAAATTTATTATGTGCTGGGATCACATGCTACCCACAAGCCTTCTATCAATATCTCTGTGTCTTGAAATACCACCATTCTTTTCCCTATTTTCAGTAAACCATCCACTAATTTATACAAATCTATCTACTTGTTTTAGCTTTTCACCATTTATGTAATGGTTTACAATAATTCATTCAGAATTACATTTATTCTCATGCATTCCTAACGTCCATCACAAGACTCTCTTATCACAGTCAACCACCAACTTTTAAGACCATATCTATACAAAATATTCTGAAATTCAAGCCTATTCACTTTATCAATCATTCTCTAAATGTATGTCAATCTTTTCAATTTCTTTAATTAAAAATGGTCAACAATTCATATTGCTACATCTGATTAAGTGTAGACATTTTAAAAGCTGATTCAGTTTTGATTCAGCATTTTTAATTTATTTTTGTTGTGTGCCATAGAAAGCTTTGTTCAGAAGTTGTCCAAAGAGGTACTTAATATGGGCCAAGTTATAAATCTTACTATAACCTTAGAGAACTGTTTATTTATTACTAATACAATGACCAAGAAGATTAGTACTAAATTAGTTCATAAATATCTGCTTTCAGTAAAAATATCCTCCTCCAGACTGGTTTATTTTTACCTTCCTGCAAAAGTCTTTTTTCTAAATATGTGTTTTAAGATGAAGAGTGATAAGTATTGAGTGATTTTAATTATGTATGACTGAATCAAACTTCATGCTTTTCAGAACCACAGAAATTGGACACAAATGATCTTTTTGGTTTTGCACTAAACAAATTGCAGTGAAATTCTCTGACCCAAAATACAAAAATGAACACATTGGGGAAAATTCAGAAGATAGGAAAAAAGCCCATAAAATGTTGGCAAAGGTGAACACATTAAACGTATAAAATATTTATTTGAATATTTGTTGAAATTTTATTTCTTTGTTAGACTTATTTGCCACTTATCTTGTTTCAAAACTGTTTTGGAAATAACTTTTTCTTGAAAATATTCGGATTTCATCAGAAAATGAAATGAGCATATTAATTTAGTTTTAAATCTTAATAACATTTTAAATATAAGATTGCAAATTAGTAAGATTACAAAGAATGAATAAAATGACTGAGTCATACGAGGTATATAGAATATTTATTCAGGATCATAACATTGCCCAGTTAAATCTCATTCTCATTCTTGGGGAGCTGGAAGATCAAGTTCAGGAGGAACTACAACTTACAATATATAAAGAGGAAACTGTGCAAAACAGTGTGGAAGAGAATGCAGTTGCTGAATTTGTATAAAGAAGAGGGGGAATTTGAAAATGCAAGCTATGAGACCCAGTACCATTTTGAAACAGTTTGTAGAACTGATGACTTCCCCAAAAAGTCCAGTAAGAGTCACAGGTGCTGAGTTTGCTTGTCATGCACTGGAAACAAAACAATTACCCTGTTCTCTAACTCATGTTTTTCAGAAAACCTTGTACATTGATTGTTTGGAACAGGGGTCCCCAATCCCCAGGCTGCAGACTAGTACCAGTCTGCAGCCTCTTAGGAACAGAGCCATGCAAGTGCATGTGAGCGAATGAAGCTTCATTTTTGCATGTGCAATATATATGTTTTTTACAACCCCCCCCCCACCCCCGGTCCATGGAAAAATTGTCTTCCATGAAATCCTGCTGCCTAGATTGATTTAACACAATGCAATTAATTTATTTTGGATATTTTGCAGTTTGGGACATAAAGAGAATAGTGGTGAATCAAAAAGATGTACATTATTTATAATTGAAAGGTTTTTTGAATACAAGACCAGGGGTGAAATCTAGCTGGTTCGGACTGGTTTGGGCGTGCCGGTTGTGGAAATTTTGAGTAGTTTGGCAAACCAGAAAATACTACCTCTGGCTGGTCCCACCCCTGCCTGCATGCCGCTTGCCCCACCCACCCACTTGCTTGCCCCGCCCCACCCTATATAGCTTATCTTTGCCATGCGGACCAGCTAATCTACCTGCCTTGCCCGCTCTGCTCACCAAAGGTAAGCATGCCGCCCACTTGCCCTTCGCCTCAGGTCGGGGCCAGGGGAAGCACCATTTCCTGGCTCCGGCCTTGCTCTGGAGCCTCTGCCTGATCACCCTTCGCCTAGGCCAGGGAATGAGCCATTCCTCAGCTCTGGCCTTGTTCTGTCCGGAGCCTCCACCCGTATGCCGCAACCCCCTTCTGGCCTCAAACTATGCCCCCCTGGGCCGAACCAATTTATTCGGTCTGAGTCCTTCCGGGCTAGGCCGAAGGGCCATGTGAGGGGCAATGTGGACGCAGGAGGGCCAAAGTGGTTTGGGACTGGACCGGATAGTTCTTCTTACCTTTAAGAAGATCTATCCGGAAACGCTGCAGTGGAGATCTTGCAGCCGCTTCTTCCGTCCCTTGTCGGTCGCTTGCGGAGACACTCCATGTGCTCTCTGGGTCGGCAGCTGCTTCTCTGCGCTGCTACTCTTGCTGGAAGAGCATCTTGTGCAATTTAGCAGCCTTGAGCTGCTGCTTTGGGTCCTCTAAGTTCCATCTGGAAAGTGCTGCGGCTGAGAGAAACAGCATTTAACAGCGCTGCTTCTCTGTGCTGCAGCGCTTTCCAGATGGCACTTAAGAGGAAAACGGTGGTTCACAGCTGCTAAATTGCACAAGACGCCTTCCCAGCAAGAGCAGCAGTACCACAGAGAGAAGCAACCGTTTCCCCGGAGAGCAGAGATGTAGCAGAGCAGGGCCTGAAAGGCTGCTCGGCTGAGCTTCGCCACAGGGCTGAAGCCATGCGCATGTGTGGAAGCCTAACCGCATGCATGCACAGAAGCCTCACTGCATGCATGCGCGAAGCCTAGCCGCCCCATCTTGCCATGAGTGATGTCAAGTTGGCCACGCCCACTCAGTCACATGACACCCCCCCCCCAAATCCATGCCCATAGAACCAGTGGTGGTAAAAT
>JANHFL010004251.1:75493-87412 GCA_032468155.1 Oxyrhabdium leporinum
TATCTATCTATCTATCTATCTATCTATCTATCTATCTATCTATCTATCTATCTATCTATCTATCTATCTATCTAGTAAAAGACTACATGCATTTTTGAGATACCTTGCTTTCAGGAGATGATTAGAAAATCAGGATGTCAACATTCCAGATACAGTCATTTACAGATTCTTTTAATTTTGAGAAAATTGGCAAGATGTCTACTAGTTTAGAACAGGTTTTGAAACATAACATATATTGTATACCACTTCACAGTATACCACTTTTCAGCCCTCTCTAAGCACTTTACAGAGACAGCATACTGCCCCCAACAATTTGGGTCCTCATTTTACTAACCTCAGAAAGATGGAAGACTGAGTCAACCTTGAGTCAGTCAGGATCAAACTCCTGGCACTGGACAGAGTTAGCCTGCAATACTGCATTTTAGCTACTGCACCACCAATATTAAGAAAGAAATGTTTTCAGCATCATGCAATCATAGCTGTTCCCTGCTTTTCATTAAAGCAGTCAATTTTTTTTCAGGTTCCACACATGCTGCTATAAGAGCTACATTAACTTTAATGACCCCCTTCTTACTCATTTATCAAGATTTGCACCTCCTGAGGGTAAGCAGTATCTTAGAAGATTCTCAGTCATGATACTTCTACCTAAAATAACCTGGCAAAAATATGTGGCCTTAGGCCCACATGCAGGCTTTGGCCTAATTTAGATCTCTATCCTTGAAGATTATTGGAATTGGAGAAAAAGAGGAAGGAAAATATAAGAATGGAGAAAGATGCGATATCAGAAAAATTAAAAGGTTCTTGGATAGATAAAGTTAGTATAAATAAGACACTAGGTGCCCCCATTTTTGGAACTGTCCTTCAATTTTTTTCCTGAGGTATAATAACCATTATTCCACAGCCAATATTACATTAACCCCCTCTCCCCAAAGTCTCTGAATTTTATCTTGCACAAAATTGTCCATCTGCTATTACATTAAACCATCTCTTTCTTTGTTTCTTACACTTCTCTAGACAAATATAACATAAATAAAAAAAGGCTATATCTTCTGGCTGTTTCTTGCCTCCCCAGTCCAAGCTATGTTACTCCTATATAACTAGCCCAACTGATATAGATAGCTGGTCTCTATCAAAACTCTTAAGGACTGAAAATTATATGTGTTACTGTCCCATTTTTCATTTAGGAGTTTAAGTTGTTCTACACAGTATTTCCTCTTCCTATTTTTCCTACAGCAATGTGTGAGGTAGGTAAGCTTGGATAGGGTAATTGGATTTTCCAGGGATGGACTAACCCTAGATTTTCCCACTGCTGGTCCTAATCACTATACCACCCTGGCCATGCTGTTTGTGACAGGAATGATTTGGGGGGAGGGGGGTTTACCTGAGGTACTCGTAGAGTCCATACATAGGCAAGAAGTCAATATCAGACAGAAACATGTATGGAGTGCTGATGTGTTTCATAGCCACATTTCTCAGGAGATTCACAGGGTAGAATTGTCCCTCTTTATACACAATGTGATATCCAACATTATGACGGCTCATGAGGACCTCAGAACCTTGAGCATAGCGCAGAAATTGTTGGGCCTCTGCATCGGAAAGATAGAGTGCCAGACTGATCGGCCCTTCCCAGTGCTTACAAATGGCTTCAAGCATCTGAAGTCTAGGAGGAGAGAAAGAAAGTTAGTTTAGAAAAAGGCATATTCATTAGTTTGGTTGACCTAGGCAAACCTTTCTGTCTTGGTGTTGATTTTCAAAAGGTTAAAGATGTATTCAAGTCTACCATTCTCTTGGTGACTGTCTGGAGACCTCTATACATTTTTTTTGCATTAATAGGAAGAATTTCCCGCTTCCTTGTTTTTTGACTGCTCACCCTGAAATTTCCAGGTAGTCTCCTATCTAAGGACCAGCCGGGATCAACCCTGTTCCGTCCAAATGTTATATAGTGCACCTCCACAGAGATTCACTCAAGAAAACAAAAGGAAGAAATCCTTAGCTAACATGGCCTGTGTTAAAACACTAGGGAATAAAAGCCTAAGAAAGAACCACTGTAGTAGAATGTCTATTCTCTCTAGAAGGGAAAAAATAATTAATTTTCAAGGTTTTATGTCTCCACTGAGAACAGGGAAAGAAACAAATGCAGCAGTTTTATGTAATTGTTGCAGAAGAAAACATGTATTTTTCTAAACAGTGAAAATAGATAAGCCAAGAAGTAGGAAGGGATAAGTAATTACTTCACTGTTCATTTTATTATGTTCACAAGGAATGCAAGACAGTGTGGTTTAAAAAAAAAATTGATAAATTAAAAAGGCATAAATAGACGCTCCATCAAACAAATAATAATAGTAATAAAAGTCTAATAGTAAAAAGGGTTGTTTTGTGTTCAGGAAAACAAGGCTTTCTGGTTAAAGATGGCGAATCACAAATACATACAGAAGAAAATATTAATGATGAACACTTTAAACAATTTATTTCCAAGATATGCCATGGGTGTTTTAGCAAGCACAATACAGTCTTGCATTAATTAACAGCACTGCAATATAATCCATGTTCTTCAAGAAACTATTTCCATTCTTAGTAGATTCAATTAAAATACATGATTATGAAAATATAAATGCAAAAAACCATATGACTTTATGTGAAGCTGTTTTTATTCACAGATGCAATAGTTTTCCTGTCTCCTTTGCTTATTAATGTCACGGTAGGAAATGTAAGATCCATCAAAATCCATATCATTTCAGACATCCTGTGAAATAAGCAACCTTGTTTCCAGAATTCACTCATTTTGGGAATGAGGCTGCTTTCAGCCTTGGGCAAAGTAAGAGTATGCCTTTAGTAGAATTGCGGGAAAGTGATTAGAAGCATCTGCTTCCTGGTTACATTAAGTACTAGTGGTGTGCGAGATGTTTTGAATTTAATGTAATTGTTTCAAATGTGAATGGTTTGAATTTGAAATTTCCTTCCTTCCTTCCTTCCTTCCTTCCTTCCTTCCTTCCTTCCTTCCTTCCTTCCTTCCTTCCTTCCTTCCTTCCCTTCCTTTCCTTTTTTTCTCTTACCATGATGACTCAAGCCACTATAAAAATAAAAATCTATATAAGTCAATCATCAATGCGATTACCTAGCTACCTGGTCCAAATGCCTAGTGGAACAGCCAGGTTTTCAGAGCCTTAAGAAAGGATAACAGGGTTGGGGCTCTCCTGATTTCTTGGGGGATGCTGTTCCCATGAGGCAGGTGCCATCACAGACAATGCATTATTCTGGGTTCTGAATCCTGAATAGTGATAATCAAATTATAATAATTAGTCCCAAAGCTGAGAATGGAGAAGATTTTCAGCAGCAAAAGCTGTAAAGCAAGCATATTTAACTGAGGCCATTTCCTCAATAGTCATTTATAGCATCTTATAGTATCACCAGCCACTGTGGTGAAAATATAAATCCCATCTTCATTACTGATACATCAGCAGATCAGTGCTATAAATTATAGGTGTGAAAATGAATTGAATCATTCAGAGGACAATATTCTGTAATGGATGAGTGTCATAAGAGAAAAGGATCTAAATAAGGCTATTCTTATATTTGTTGTAGATGTAGAACTAAAACCACTAACTGGATCATTGTGAGATGCATGTTGTATTAGCTCTCTAACCTCTGTAAAATACTCAATCAAACCCAGAGATTAGATTTCTGCACATACAGTAGATCTGGTACTGTTGAGGCCTTCAGACTAAGCATTCAGTGTAGCAGTTCCATGATCAACTAACTACCTCACGTTGCATGGACTATTGACTTGGGAGTTGTTAATTTTCCTCACACCAACTCTAAAGGGGCATGTGAACATCTTCTTCTGTTCTTTAGTAGTTTTCTCCTCCTGGCCACAAGGGGAGAAGGGAGCAATGAAAAAAAGAGATAAATGGAGGGTTAATAGCAATAGCAGTTAGATTTATATACTGCTTCACAGTGCTTTTATAGCCCTATCTAAACTGTTTATAGAGTCAGCATATTGCTCCCAACAATTTGGGTCCTTGTTTTACCCACCTTGGAAGGATGGAAGGCTGAGTCAACCTTGAGCCTGGTGACATTCGATCTGCCAGATTTCAGGCAGCCAGCTGTCAGCAGAAGTAGCCTGCAGTACTGCACTCTAACCAATGAGCCACCAAGACTCTTAATAAGTCCTCTGAGTCTGTCCACCTCTGAGCAATGGTTCCAATTGTACCACACTGGGTTTTTAAATTTTACCTCCAGAGTGGAAAGGGAATAAAAATAAAAAAAAGGAAGACAGCTGGAAATGCAGCCTACCCGACATTTCTGGGAGAAATGGAAAAAAGTGGCCAGCATCACAGCTCAGTTTATTGACTGAGAGAAGAAATGGCTGAGCTGTTTGTTTTTTGGGAACCTAGCTGATAAAAAAAAAGAAATAATGGCCATTGCCTTAATGAATTTCTAGTCTAATATTTCTTTGTAAAAGGAGATCTGTGTTAGTCTATGGTGACAAATAAACAGGAATAATCTGGCAGTACCTTTTCCGACTAGCAAATACATTTATTCATGAAAGTGCATGCTTTTTAGTAAAATTTGTTAGTTGGAGAAGATGCTATTGGACTATTTCTGACTTAGTATTTCCCTGATAGCTATTTTGCAAAACTTGCATAGTCTTAGTAAAGGTAATAAGTAAATGGTGAAGAAAAACTCCAAGCTGTTTATGGTGAATATATCAAGCTATTCTTGTTTGTCTACTTAGCAGGGTTTTTTTTGCTTATCAGTAGAGTTTCAAATGAAATTTGAAAAGTAATTAAAAGAGAGAAAAACATTTTCAGTTCAGCTTATCAAACCATAATTCCCAAATGCTATAGAATAGCTAAAAGTTGTATTAAAAAGCAAATGAGTAAATTATTAACACAAACCAGGATCTTTTGTTAATCCAAGGTGAAAGTGAAAGAAGAGATTTGTATGGCTCCCATTTTTATGACATTTCAGAAACTACTGAAAATCTAATTGTTCTCCCAGCCCTTACAGTGGTTTGGCATCCTGGTTTTAGTTTAGCTTAGTTATGTCAGGTTTAAGTATGTGGTTGGGTTTTTTCCCCCAACTGCCCATGTTTTCTTTTTATATGCATTTTCTTTATTTGTAAGCTGCCCAGAAGTGTCAAAGAGCCAGGATCCCTCAACTTTTGATTAAATAAATGAAATTAGAAAAAAACCCAGATCTGCCATTTGAAAGAAAGACAGAAAAGAAAAGAAACCATATGGATCTCACTGCCATTTTTGTGGAAAACTTATAATCCAGAAACATTCAGGAAAAGGTAAAAATAGTAATTATAACAATCACCAATGTCAGCTTCCTCTCAGTTGTCTTACCAGAGCCAGTTCTGTCCCAAGGTTAAAAAAAAAAGAGTATTATCCTCTTCTTCTATCTTCCTGGTCTTGCACTACAAGTAGACAACTTTTTTTTTATGGCCTAGCCTTCTCTTCCAAGAGAATACTTCTTTCAGTTGTTGAATGAGGGAAAAAAACTTCTCATGACAAGAAAACAGAAGTCTCTGAGTCTGAAAGATTTTTCAAGATGTCTGGAAACTGCTTCTGCTTCGTTCTTCTCAATGGTTCTCTTCCATGTTCAGATCTTAATATTTTGCTTCCTATAACAGCGCACCTTAAAACATGGGTGTTGCTACAAAACTAGTCTCTGCCATAAGCCTGATATTCAGAGGCAGCAGATTATAAAGTTCTGCAATCAGATTGACCTAGTCCTCTCTCTCTGCTGTATGCCTTGCTAGATCAAATACATTAGCTGCCTCAATTATTAGTATTTCAGCTTGTCCATGACAATATCACAGAAAATAAGTGCAGCTGCTGTGGGAGAAATGTAATTTGAAAAAAGAAAAAGATTTGAAGATGATTGTAAAAAACCCAAACAAATAAGAACCTCCACACTGAAACACATAACAGGAAATAAAATGGCTGAGTAATTCTTTAGCAGGAATAGTATTTGCTGATTTTTCATGAAAGAAAGAATCACTAAATCTGATAAATAACATACCGATAATGAAAAGAAGCCTAAAATAAGATAGAAGAGATAGGACAGGATAGGGCTAACAGAATAAGTAGTATTTTTTTCTTCTCTGAATAAAGACAAGTGCCTCCATCCATCATACAAATTCTTCATTTGAATCCAAAGTGAATTAAAATCCTGGAGGAAAAGCATACCTATGCTTGTTGAATTTACTAATTCTCTATGACATTCACTCGGTGTTCGATGTTCTCTTGAAATATTTATCAAACCACAAAGTAAACATCCCACCCCCCAAGAAAGGTTTCTTATATTAAAAATCAATGGAACCAGGATTGTTGCAAATTGAAAATGATGTTTAAAGAAGGCTGAGATGAGAACTAAGTAGTGCCATGATTTCTATAAATCTGGGGTTGTTTCACCAGTATTGGATAGTTATTTAGTCAAACTTGAATTTCTAGAGATTCCATGTGCAGGAAAATTGATTGTCTGTAGAGTCAACTAGAGGAATGGAGGTCTTGTGCATATTACAGGTTACGGTCAGATTTGGAAGCCATATTTAACAGGAAGTTTCCAAACTGCCACATTTTAGTGCCTGGGAAATTGGGAGGGTGGATTTCATAGTGGAGTAGATTAGTAGACAAAACAACATTCTTTCTTGCCAAGTCAAGGACATGTTACACTGCACCTGGATGGGGATGTCTCTAAATGGGATGAAGAATTGATTGGACAATGTGATGGACTGATGGGGTGCAGGGGATGGTCTTTGAATTCTCTTTTGGGATGGGGAAACCTGGAACTTTCAGATTCTTATCTGAAAAGTTTCTTATTTGGATGAACTTTGTTTCTGACTATTGATGGAGATGAGGGAGTTCCGTTGGAATGCTGACAGTTACATTCTGCTGGTGCAACTCTGATTCCTTTCCTTTTTTAAAGCACATATCTTGCTTCCCTATACAAATTACAGTACCAACAGAATTATAGTATCCAAAGGAAGGCAGGTTGCAGGAAATGAGATGGAAGGATTCTGTTGGTTTCTGGTACGATGGATGTACATTTTATTGCTTGGGGATAATTGGCAGGCATGTTAGAGTAACATGGTTAAGTTGGGTTTATTCAGCTAATTTATCAAGGAAAACATAAAAATAAGGGCAACTGGATATTTCCTCTGCATTGAAAGGAAATATCAGGTACAAATGTGGCGATTCTTTTCAGTGCTGTAAAACAATTTATCCTACAGGTGAGCCAACAACTTTGGCTTCTTGATTGCCACTTTTCCATGTACAGAATACCAACAACAGTAACTATCCTTCCTGCTTGCCTCTGAAATGCCTTTGAATCTGCAACTCATTACAAGGTAAGGAGATGACCTGGTGAACAGGGGAAGATCTTGCCTCTTCCAAAGAATGGGAAACCTTTTTAGACTCTAGAGGTGGTGCTTTCTCCAAGCCACTTGACCTTGAGATAAGGATTACAGTGTGTCCCACACAAAGGTGTTGCCTTTGACAGACCTGTATTTCTTATATGTGTATCAAGGTCAGTGGTAACTGTAGGTCAAAAAACTAATTTAGAAAAAAAAATCAATACAACTTGAGTAAGGGAACTATGATGTAGAAGCAAATAGAGAATTAATGAAAATATCTTCTTGAGTCACCATTCAATATTACTTGGTTATTCCTTTTCCTAAGTAATTCCATATGTCTAGCCTAACTGCAAACAAAATCAGTCAATCCATTCCATAGACATAATTGTCTCAAATGTACATCACAGAAATTTCTCACTCTAAGCCTGATCTTCCACTCCTTGTTAGTCTAACTGCTAGTACTTTAAAAGAAAAGGAAACAACTGTGGTATTTACTGCCAAAAGGCTTAAAATGCCACTTCTTCCACCAAGAGATTACATATAAAATTTTATAAAATCACCAACTGGAAGTAATTGCATTTGCATAGATTCTCTATCAGAACATAACATTACATTCCTTACCTGTCCATGGAGAGCTGTGCCACCAGTGTAACATCTGTATTATCTGTAGCAAACTCATATTCGTAGTGTAGAAAATATAGGTGAGTCCGATGGACAGTGAAACGTTCTCGCCGAAACTCATAACATAAGTCATCTTCATCCAGCTCAGATAGTTGTTTCTGTAGCTAATACACAAAAACACAAAAAGCAGCACAAAACTATAAACAAGAGAATTAGAATCTTTTATTGAAGAACAAATATAAAATCAAGTGTTTCATATGATATCATATCTACTCTGTATATGATTCCCCCCTAAACCATAAAGTCAGTTTACAAGTCCTAAATGAAGAGCTACTTCACATATCTTAGTTAGAATTAACAGAGGTCATTGATTTCTATTTTTCCCTCCCTAAATAGTTGCCAGCCTCTTTTGTCAATGAGGTAACCAGGCAATTTGGATAAGCCCAGCCTGACAGTTTGGATGAGGTCAGGCTCAAACCTTCCTGCAACTGTTAAATTAAGTGCCTCAGACAGCAGATGCATGGGGCTACTGATGTTAATTCCTGACTGCTCATCCTAAATTTTGTGGAGAAATTGAGTTACATGTTGTGGTCCACCCTGCAGTCTTACATGAATGTTCTAACTTTCAGTGTAAGTATTACAGCATTCAGATTTTCTTTGTAGACAGTAGGGCCATCATACTGTTTGGCCCAGACACCAGAATGTCTTGTGTAGTTCTGTGTGTGAGCCACCCTTGGCAGTTTACCAGATGCCCTACTACCAATCTTACTGATTGTCTCCTCCATTTGCATGCCGTATTTTAAGATATTCAGTTGAAGCCAACCTATGGCCACTTCATTTAAGCTTGAGACAGCAAAGCTCTATTATGGGGATGACTATGACTTCTATGGCATGATGTAAGAAGGAAATCTGGCTGCAGCAATGGACAAAAAACATGGAAGAGAGATAGAAAAGTATGTTCTCTTAGGCTTCTTCCTCTAAACTCACATAGAAATAGGTATGCCACCAAGTAAAATATTGTAACAAACATTTGTGAAAATATTTTGCAGACAACATCATTATTCAGTTATCTAAACTATAAATTGCAGGATGTGTGGTAAAGAAATCATAGCATCTCTAAGCATTATTAAAGCAACAAAAAGGTTGATCAAATTCTTTAATGTGCTAAGAAGGATAGTATAAAATGGCCTCCTTCCTGCATTTTAAAAAAATGAAACTACCTATTTTAGAACTGCTGGACTTTGTGGGAAGAGAGAGGTGGTACATGATGCGAATTTCTACAGGAACAGTGCATTGCTGTGATGGAAAAACGTTCTCCTTCACAGCAGCATCCAGGAGGAAAGTCCCCCAGGGCTCCTTGCTAAGAGCAGCGTTTTATATTTCCTCAGACATTGAGAGGTGTGAAAATAAAAGGGCAAGTACGCCACACGAATTTAGAAAGCTGTTGCATTCCAGGTTGGAATTCTACCCATGCAAGATCTCAGAAAGCATTTTTTATTTTGTTCCCATCCGTCCAAATAGAATGGAACCTGGCATTTCCCTCACACCATGACTGATGGGGCACCAATGAGACAGGAACTAAAATTGCTTCTGACTCAAGTAACCATACTCAGGGATTCCAAACCCTTATCTCTGCTTGTTTACGTTCAATTATTTGTCACACTAGCTAGGAATAATGGGAGCTATGATCAAACACCATCTAGGGACCAAATGCTGATAATTACTGTGTTAGGAAGTGAAATATACATTCACAGTCAAGTTTACACATACACGCATACAGTCGTGTACACATTCACATGTCACCAAAGCAATTTCCTGTCTTTCAGTAGAGTCCTAAGCATCCTCTTAGTGGTTCCATCTAATTTTGTTCTCCATTTCATAGAGTTTTAATTTGATTATTTTCATCCAAATCTATGAACAACTGGACTGCAACAATATATCACCTTTCACAATAACCCTGGCCTACAGGGTCATATCAAGTATGGGAAGTTTTTAATATCATCACTTAGTTGGCACTAAGAACCTTGCCCTCCATTATTTTAATGCTTCATAACAGCTGTGTAAACCAGCAACAGGAGCCAAACTACACCACAGTAATATAAGCTACACCAATATTTTTTTCTGTTATCCACAGACAAATCTAGAACTTTTTATCCCACCTTCACTACTAACCCACAAGCAAACGGCTGAAAGTTTCACATGATAGGGTACTGATCTAAACTACAGTCTAAGGCATAGGTGTCAAACTCACCACATCATGTTGCCATCATGTGACATTTCACTACATTTTTCCCATTCATGGAGCTGGGTGGGCCTGTGCGTGATGCATCTGGTCTGCGGGCCACCAGTTTGACACCCCTGATCTAAGGCAACCCGTCCCTCAATAAACTCCATTACTTTTTAAGTAAATTAGAATTTATTCCATTGGTCTTCAAAAATTGCTTTTAGTCTTAGCAACTAAGTTTCTTGGACCTTTTCTAAATTTATCAAAAGAACTTCTGATGAGATACAGCAAAGTTTCCTTTGGTGGCCAATGGATATCTTTGAATGAAAACGAGTCTTCCACTTCCTTACACAGATTTGATATTTTGTTTTTTAACTGCTATGTGAGAATATCATTTTAATTACAATTTTTTTCATTTTTAAAGAGATATTTCAAGAATTTAGATAGTGTTTAATGAGCCCTTTGAAATTAATAAATAAAACTACTCGCTATCAGTAACAGATGGGATGTCTATGAATCTTTTTGTTTTTACAATAATTCTAGTATTTTTAAAATTAATTCCGAATGGCCAATTCTGTTATAGGCTGTCCTTGCTTAATGACTCATGTTTAGTGTCTGAAGTTACAACTGCACTGAAAAAGTATCTTTACAACACGTCCTTGCACTCAGAACTGGCGCTGGTCACATTCGGGTGCTTTACAACTGGTGGGTGGTTCAAGACTGTTGTAATGTCTCATAACTTCCATTTGCCTGCTTCAGTCAGCTTCTGAAGAGTGGAGAAGTTGGCAAAGTTGCAGTCATGTGATGTTTCACATGATGTTTCATTTTGTGACAGAATTGCCTGTCCCAACCATGGTTAATGGTTAATAACTGAGGACTATTTGTACTTTCTTTCTTTCTCATTGTCTGCCTCAGTCATCTTCTAAGCTTCTACTCACAAGGAATGACTTATTAAGAGGTACCATAAAGATTATAAATAGCTTCAGAACTTTTATAACAGTCACAGTCTTTAAGCCTAAACACTAATTTTGGATTGTTCTCCTACTCTTGTTTTGCTTATCATTGCGAGAGCAAACTCATCATCTTAAATTTCAGCATAGTTATCACTAATAACGATCACAACCTAATTCATTTCATTTTCTCTACAGCATAGATAATATCAGCATTTTAAAGAAACTCAGAAATTGCTACATGAAATATCTTAATTTTCTTTGCATTTCTTTTCACGGAAAGATATTTAACATCTCTTATCAGTCCAAGTCATCAGGCTAAGTACGCACAGTTAAAAAGCTGTAACTAGCTATAACGGCATCACTGTTTTAAGATATCACATATCACAATATCTTCTTTTTCCAACATCATGAATACCCAGATTATACGCTTACACTTGCAAAACAACAATTTTCTAAGTACTGTAGTCACAAAATGATTTTTAGATTACTTCAAACTTCTAAGCACATAATAACTTAGTTATGGATTATGGAACAATATTATTTTTATTTTTATTTATTTAATTTTAAATTTATATACCGCCCCATTCCGAAGACTCGGGACGGTTCACAACTCCATCTAAAAACAACCACAACATACAGGTTTAAAATTAGCTGTTATTTAAAAAATTTTTTTTTTAAAAAAAAAAACTAGTTAAAAACTTTAAAAACCCCTCAGTCAGGGAAGGCTTGTCGGAAGAGTAGGGTCTTCAGCTCCCGGC
>JANHFL010004252.1:2331-12828 GCA_032468155.1 Oxyrhabdium leporinum
TTCATGTGAAAGATCAGATAGACAGCCACAGTTAAAGAAAACTCATAAGGGTTAGAGAAAGAAGTTCTAGATGTTTTTGGAGAATATATTGATATCTTAGGTCTTCTACAAAAGAAAAATAGCTGTTTTATCAGGATGGAATCATGTGGTGCATAGGGCTAAAGAGAGTGATTGTGATAAGGTGTTATTAAATAACAGAAATTGTGCTAATATACTTCCTAGGTTTACCATCAAATTTAACAATGTAATTTTGTGAGCTCCATAGAGCATAAAATAAGAGACTGCCTGCAGGTTGCCTAGCCTTGTTTTATTTAGACCTCAATAAACCCAACAGGATCGGGGAATTTTCTATAGTCTGGAATATAAATTGTATATAAGTGGAAGCAAAATTGTATAGATAACACCAAATTAAATAGCATACTTAAAACAAAAAAAAAGTAGCAAATAGCTGCAAATAGATCTAACTAAACTGGGAAATATTCCTTAAAATGGCAAATGTAGTTCAATTAAATAAATACAAAAATATTATACAGCAAAACCAAGCTTCCTAGGGCATCCTAAACACCCAAATGTTTTAAACCATAACTCTTAAGCATACTAGGGTCACTAGTATAGAACACTGCTAAGAGATCTAACAGACCAGTAGATATCCACTCCTTCCAACCAGGTCTAACAAAGATCATCCACCAAAGTTATCAGTACTCTATATATCCCTTTCTCAGATGTGAATCCTTACTTTAAAAGGTTTCCAGATCTCTGGCTACCCACATACCCTCCCCTGCCGCTTGTACACTGCCATGCACCCTGCCAAACCTTGTGAATATCACACAGTGCCTCCTAGCCACTCACACTTTGATTTGTACTTAGAAGCCTACTGTGACCAATGCAGCTTACAGAGTAGCAGTTTCACATGAGTATTGTCAGTCTTATGGACTGTCAGTCATGTGAGGTGACAGGTGAGGAAAGTAAAGCAAAACTTTCGCATAACCTAGAAGGTGCCATAACTATCTGCATCTCTACAGATCAATTCTGGATCAATTCCAGTTTGCAAATGGTCTTCAAAAATAGCCCCATGTACAATATGTTGCAGTAGTCCAGGTTGCAGGTGACTAAGGCATGAATGCACATAAGCAAACCCCTGTAATCCAGGAACTGGCACAATTGGCACACAAAGTTGTGCACAGGCATTCCTGGCCACAGCTGCCATCTACTCTTGAAGCAAGAGTTGTGAATAAAGGGGAATCCCTGTACTAAATCCAAATGAGGCAAGAGGAGAGTTTCAAGGATAAAAATCTCTTCAGTTCTGGGCCGTGTGATTTTGCTAGGTTTGAGCTTGTTCACTCTTTACGGAACCCCTACAGCTTCCAAACACTGAGGCAGAATCTTAACAGTTTTATTTGAGGATCTCAGGTTAGATATGTTGATAGTTTGTTTTCTTCCTATGGATGACCCCCTTAGCAGGTTCATGTAGAAACTTAAAAAGGTGAGAGGAGAGAGCCTGAGGCATCACAAAAAATGATGTGAGACTACACCATGATGTGTAGACCACATCCTCCCCACCTATACCAACTGGAACTGGTGCCAGAGAACACCACAAAATAGTGCCATGTTCATAATCCCCTAAACTATTCCAGAAAAATACTATGGTCAATGGCATCAAAGGCCATTAAAAAAACAAGGAGTGGCAGGATAGATGTACCCATCCTGATTCCCACAGGTCATCTACAAGCACAACCAAAGCTGTCTCAGCACCAGATCCCAATTTGAAACTGCCTAAAAACATCCAGACAATCTGCTTCCTACATGATCTATTGGAACTATAACCCAACACCCAACTTCTCAACCAGCTTTCCTAAAAAGGCAATATAAAAATTGTCCAAATCTGTGGGATCCAGAGATGTTTCTTGGGATATGTTTCACCAACCTGTGGGTACTGATGATAACACTTGTATTGTCAGTCTTACTGTCTGTCAGCTATAGCAGGGGTCCTCAATCCCGAGGCAGTAGACTGGTACTGGTCCATGGCCCATTAGGAACCAGGCCACGCAAGCAATGCTTCATCTATGTATGCACAGGATCTAGATAGCGCATGAAA
Organism: Oxyrhabdium leporinum; assembly: GCA_032468155.1. Taxonomy (NCBI): domain Eukaryota; kingdom Metazoa; phylum Chordata; class Lepidosauria; order Squamata; family Cyclocoridae; genus Oxyrhabdium; species Oxyrhabdium leporinum. The sequence continues at coordinate 4,427 of JANHFL010004252.1, forward strand.
AGATACTCCAGCAGTCCATGGAATATTTTTTTTTTGCCACAATACTAGTTCCTGGTGCCCAAAAGGTTGGGGTTCACTGAGCTATAAAGATGAAACTAAGGCAAAACTTTCACATATCCTAAGTCTACATCGGAATACCAAGATGAACAGAGAATATGAATTTAACTAAAACCACATAGAACAGAATGTTGCAATTTTAATGGGAAGCAAAAGGCACAGAACAAAAAAAATGGTTGACTGTGTAGGAAAAGAACAGGAACATAGAGACACAATTTAAATGACAAGGCATTAAGCTGGAAATAGGAGTCAAATGAAAACTAGTGTTACAGAATTGCATCTGCCTATCTACAACTGATTCATCAAGATAGCAGGCATCTATCATTTTAGTCCAGAGTCAAAGCCTGAAAATAAACAAAAAAACTGGATAGTAAATCAGAGTATTAAGACTATCAAATTTCATTCAAATTTAATTGAGTCATTTTTGCATTCAAATCTCCAGTTCCCAGTGGATATCACAAGTACATTAAAACATTGTATTAGTTACAATATGTGTTCTTTCCAATCCAGGAAAACTCTTTATGATCTTCATGAGTTTTAGAAGTATACAACAGAATGGCTAAACATGTTTTTTCAGAATTCAAAATTAATGGAATGGCTAGATGAATGCTGTTGACACTTTATACTTTTGAAACAACAGTAACAACAAAACCCATAATGAAGCATCAAATATACAAAGTACGCCTCATGGAATTTAAAATACAATGGATGAAGGAGCATTATTTTTGGCTGACTACTGCAGAGAAATCGCAGGTTCAGGAAAAAAAGTTTAAACTATAGCTGATCATTTAAAAATAGGTCTCTGTTCAAGCAGAAGGCACATAATGACTGTGTCAGTTGTTATTTTTTAAACACTGAAAGGTATGTAGCTCATTTTCCAAAAAAAGGGCTGATTCTACATTGCAAGGATTTGTATCTGCTGATCCAGCAAGTTCAAGTGTGCTATGCTGAAGAAGTATGCTCTCTAGCCTGAATATGCTGGTACAAAACCTCTCTGTTTTCATTTGAAAATGTATAAAAAAACAACAATACAGAAATGCATGTGAAAGTAACACACAGCAAAATAAAACCTAATTTTATCTTAAAGATTTGAATTTGAGGAAAAAATGCCTTTTGTGATCTTTCCTGGATTCCTTGTGCAGTTTGCAAGCTGAGTTTTCTGTTTTTCTTAGCTGTTGATTGGGGTTTTTTCCCCCTACTTCTTACTTCATTAAGTTGCTTGTTTATGTGTCTCCTTGATACAGAAAACCTATTAAAACTTTTTTTTTTTTGCTAAAATTTTTATTAGCTATTTTTTTGTATTAGTTTTTTCAAATGTATTCTATATTTTCATAATATCGGATAACCCACTGGATAGAAAGGTAAAGCGCAAATAGTATAAAATAAATAAATATATTTACTTAACTTTACTGTATTCATTAACCAGCACAAGAAAACTGGTACTCAAATATTCAAAAATCTAAAATTAAATTGATAATGCCAGTTTAGTTTTAAAAAGTACATACATACCAAAATTTGGCTAAAATGTGTTAAATATGCTAAAAGATTATACATATACAACAAGAAGAAATTAAAATTAGGAATCTGACTAATATAAACTTGATCGGCACTATAAAGTTCAAATACTATACAAATACACATACAAACACACACATCTGTTGTAAATAAAACAATAGAACTATCCAAAAGGGATTTAAGAATTGTTATAGACCCTTGTCAAACCTGAGAAAAATGTAGCACAATAGCTGCCATAGGATGTACACTCCAAAGACCATGGTTAATGCTGAGCCTGAGCCATTTCTGACTATCCATACTCAAGCAGGTTCAATTGCTCTTAATCATTCTTTACCTGATTTTGCATGCCACCACACAAACCTGGCAACCTGGTGTGTCATTTCAGGGTTTATGTCAGAGAGTTGAAATTGCTTATACTGTTAATTACTGTATTCTGTTTTGCTAGTCAGAAATGAAGTAAACGAAAAGCATGTTGAGTTTCTGAATAAAACAGGCAGAAGAACATGTTTGATAGTTTCTACCTGTCCTGAGTCACGAGGATATGCTCATAATGAATATAGGCTCTTTTTATATCTTCCAGCCAGAAGTGCTCAGGAGAGATTATTAGATTGTATTAAGGTAAAAGCCCATCTCTGATTTGGGATGTTAAACTGTGTAAGATACATAGCTTATGCCAGAGTGTATGCTGATAGATATTATCAGTGTCCATTTAATGGTCTATGTTCAACAGATATTGCCGAAGTATGACCCTTGTTTGCTCAGAGCTCAATGATAGTAAACACATGGGGGGAAATCCTAGGAGAGAGGAGTTATTGTAAATTGTTTGTTTTCATCTACTTTGAAATCGGTTTTCTAATGTAGGTAGTGGAAGTAAGCCTACAGGGGAAAGTGTCAGCTTCCACCAGTAGAATAATATAGCCTACCATATTCTCATCTCCACTCTCACTATTCCAGCCTCCATGCATATTGAAGTGTTGGAAGCACAGTGAGGAGCTGGGAAAAACTTTAGATTGAACAAATTCCAATGGTACAAGATCAGATGGGGGTCCAAGTTGTACGTGCCATATAGTAATTGCATAAGGGCTTAGTCGCTGCGGCTATATATTGACTTATGGAATGACAAAATCTTAAAATAGCTGCTGCGCTCCTATGTGAACTTTGTGAAGCGTAATTTGCACAGGCCCTTTTATTTCCAGTAGTCTGAAATATTATCCCCAAGCATCACTATGCACTTTTTTAACGGCATGGTTGTTGATCGTCCAGAAACACTTTCTTGCCCAATTTACAAATCCCATTATTTTAGTTTTAGAGTAGATATGAGAAAGAGCTCAAAGCTCTTGAGTCTGATTGGTGTCCTCGAAAGGATTATTGCATTATCTGCATATAACAGTGTAGTAATACTGTTTCTATGCTAATTTGGGTGGATGGAAGTTTGGATTCTTCAGTCAGTCTACCACATCATTTATATAAAAAATGCAAGGTGCCAATATACAGCATTGTTTTACTCCCTTGATAGTTGGTTTGGGTGCTGTCAGGTGTCCTTTAGAGGTAAGTCTTACTTTAAGCTTTGCTTCTTCATGCAGTGCACGAATAAGAAACAACAGCAATCAATAGTGGTATTATACAGTTTGTTCCATAGCTTAGTCTGAGATATAGATACAAATGCTGCCTTAAGATGAACAAAGACTGCATAAAATGAAGCAATATTCCAGGAGATGTATTTCTTGATAAGATGTTGAAGCATAAGACATCGGTCAATTGTTGAACAATCTTTCTTAAAACCAGCTTGTTCTTCTGCCAATAGTCCTTCCTGTTCCATTCAATCTCTAAGCTTTCACTGAAGTGGAAGTTTAAAGTTTACTTGTAATATTAAGGAGAACTATTAGGTCAATAATTGTCAGTGTCAGTCTTACTTCGTTTCTTATGCATAGGTCCAATGATCGCTAGACCCCAGTCCTTAGGTATATGACCAGTTTTGTCAATCACTTTGAAGAGTGATGCCAGTACAGTGGCACAGCATGCTACATTATTTTTACTTAGTTCAGGTGTAATAAAATCAGCATCTGGTGCTTCCCTGATTTAATTTGGGAAATTAGATCCATAACCTCCTTGGGTTTTCCTAGTTGCCAAAAGGGCAGGTGTTCCATGTTAATATATAGGGATCTGTTAGACATTGAACTATCTTTCTCTGATACAGGTAAAGTTCCCTGTATAGGTAGTTGTTAACAAATGACCACAGTTGAGCCCAAAATTTCTGTTGCCAAGCAAAACAGTTATTAAATGAGTTGCTCCAGATTTTATGAGCTTTTTTGCCAATTTGTTAAGCAAATCGCTGTAGTTGTTAAGTGAATCATGCAGTTATTAGGCGGATCTGGCATCCCCCATTGATTTTGCTTTTCGGAAGCCAACTGGAAAAGTTACAAATGGTGAACGCATGACTTGGGACATGCAACTGTCATAAATACATGCCATTTCCCAACCAAACTTTTGATAACATGACCACGGGGTTGCTGCAATGGTTCTAAGTGTGATAACTGGTCATAAGTCATTTTTTCAGTGCCATTGTAACTTTGAACAGTTACTAAATTGTTTCTGTAGTGATTTTCTCACATTTCTGGCTAGTTTTCCAGCTAATACAGGCCAGGGCTAGGTTGTCCTGCAGTGATATGCCAGAAAAGAGATGAATTGTTTGCTTTGATTGAGTAAAAAAAGTCCATATGCTTTCAGGTCTCTCAATTTCTTTTGCCTAATTAATGCTTGTAATATTGTTTCTGGTTAAGGAGATTGTGTGCTGTAATTTTGCTATTATTTGCCTTATATAGATTATAGTTAGCTAATTATTAATCCTTTCCTGGCTGCTTTGCAGTCTGTTAAACCATGGTGTAGAGGGATATGCAGACTGGTTGTAAATAAATAAATAATTCCAGCAGCTCAAAGAACTGAATTCAGTATTTTAAATCATGGCAGGCAGAATATTAACAAAAGTATACTTGAACTAATAACATATTTGGTTCACAAGAAATGAAGAGGGCATCCATTTCAGCAATCAATAGCCAAGGGCAATACTTACTGTACGTGCTCTGTAATTTAATAATAATTGTGCAAACTTTGTTTAAATGCCAGGAAACTATGCAAGAAACAGAAATGCTTGTTGGAGTTTTTCAGTATATAGAGTATCATTGTAAAAAAGTATTTTCACTAAGAGATATTTAGTTAAAAAACACACATTTGATACAGAAGAATATCATATTCCAGTTTATCATGTTTTCATTATGCTTCTCTTTAAATTATGGGATGCAGAATACAGCATCATTTATTATAAAGGCATTTCAAAATAAATTGACACAACCAAAATAAATATTTCAGCTTTCAGTTCAGAACAAATCTTTTGAAATGTTTTCCCATTTCATATATAATTGCTTATCTTTTCATCTCTTTACATATATATCGTATGCATAAATACATCACATGTTATGTGCATAATGGTTTTCAAATTTTAGAGTGTGACTTTATTGACACTCTTCTGTGCTTAGAAAGCTGTTTTCCTGGAAAAATAAGATTTGTAAGAAAATCAGTCAGTAAACACCGTCAGTTTTGAAAATTTTAACTAAATAATTTCAATGTATCCTACCAAGGTAGCATTTTACATTTATTATTTAAAAGAATAAGAGACTAATAACAGGTTGTACGATTCTCTTAATTATATATTTAGAAGTCCTGTGAAATATTCTATAAAATTATTAGATAAAATAGAGTGCTCAGTTTTACTGAGGAAACATTGCATTTTGTGAGACTTAAAAGAAAGCAGAAAGTATAATTAAGACAATCGGCAAATGACAAAAAGAAATCTTTTATCTGTCTACTTTGATTTTCCATTTGAAAATCAACTTAAATAAGTAGCATCCTATCATTTTCTTGGTACAGCAATTTCTCTTGAGTTGCTACTCTTGTATGAAAAGCAATCATCAGGTTTATAATGGCTTACCAGCTGTGTCTGGTTTGGGAAACGAATTTCCCCAAATGGATCTTGCATCAGTGTCTATCAGACATGACAGTGTATCGTAAGATATCATCTTGAAAATGTGTAAGGATTTACACATTTAGGCTCAAGAGTTCAGGGGTTATTTTTTGAGGGGGTGCGGGAATATTCAGGTATATTTTGCTGGGCTCATGAGTGAGGGTTTTAGAAAAAGAAAAGGTATCATGACCATTATTATTGGTTGCTTGGAAAAGCTGACTGAGTAATAGCAATAAAATGTAGACTTATATACTGCTTCACACTGCTTTACAGCGCTCTCTAAGCGGTTTTACAGAGTCAGCATATTGCCCCCAACACTCTGGGTCTTCATTTTACTGGCCTTGGAAGGATAGAAGGCTGAGTCAGCCTTGAGCAGGTGAAAATCGAACTGCTGGCAGTCAGCAAAATTAGCCTGCAACATTGCATTCTAACCACTGTGCCACCATGGTTCATACTTCAGTTTAGAAGATCTATTTAATATTTGGTTTAAAATTTAAATGAATTTTCCATAGGATTTAATTATTCTTCATTTGTGGTTTTGTTCCTTTTTTAAAAATATTAAATGCACAGAAGAAAAGTTGGATTGCTTGTCAGTATCCTGGATCAAAAGTATTTTTTTTAATCCTTAGCTACACAAACTGAGACAAAGTTTTCCTTTGTATATTCTTGATAAGTTCTTTAACAAGAATTTCCAAGTCAAAAGTTACGATTTTATTGGTAGGATTTCCACCTGTTATTCAGCCAGGAGCCAATAGATTCTTTAGGATTCAAACACATTATACTAAAACCAGGATAAAATGGCAATCAGGAGAAAGATAGACTCCTCCAAGTCCCCTTGATTTGGAAGAGACATCAAGAAGAATAGCAGACAGATGCAAACATTTAAAGACATTTCTACTCAGTAACTTGAAAAACCAAACAAGTGAGCATCTTTTAAGAATATGACTATGAGAGCATTGCTTCTACTCACAACTATTATTCCTACTCTATTTAGAAGAGAGTTTATACTATTTTCTTTGATTGTTATATGTAGAAATATAAATAAAAGGCTAACGAGTGATTACAATATAGTGAAGCAATTCATAAAGCTTGCTAAGTAACTTCTAATAAGTGGGGGAACTTGCAGTACAAAGCTTGCTAAATTACACACACAAATTACACACACTTTTCTGTACGGTAGAGATATTTCTTACACATGCAAGGGAAAAGAGTTCTACACCACTGTCTTTGTGCCCAGTTTCCACAATGTCAGTAACTAATCTTTCAAGACCACACACTTCTCCAAAGCATAATTTTTGAAAGTTAATTTAAGAACTATTCTACTTTAATTTTTTTTCTTTGATCCTGTTCAGCATTAATTATGGGAAAGTTTCTTTTTTACTCACCCAGGGATATTTTGACATGGAAATATTTCATAGGGTGACATTTATCATAAATTTGGAGAAGAATACGAAAACACCAACAAAGGAATACATTTACTTTATTTTCACTTAATTCCGGATCCAGCTGAATTATTTCAGCTCTGGTTTTCTTCCATATGAAGTCTATTACTCTAAAGCTTGATATCCTTGAAACAGAACTAAACATGCATACCTTTGGTTTTTGGTTGCAAAAAAAATCAAGTCAATCAATTAATTAGTTGGCTAATTTTTAGGAAATAATTAAAAATAATCCACAGTGCAAATTATCAAAACAATATTTTAGAAAATGCTTATTTTTCTCAGTGATTTAGGATAACAGAAATTCTTTCAGTTCTATTCAGCTAATCACTTGAATGTGTGAAAAGCTTAAAAGTCCCATCTTCTGATCTCTGAGACCTTGAGAGTCAGCCAAGAAATCCAAAGATAATTACCACAAGTTCATTTCAAATAAAGTGTACAATTAAGTGTACAAGGCTTCTTGCTTTATTAGGGTTGTAGTTCATAAGGAAATATACTTGCATTCAAATACAAGATGTAGGTAGTTCTTTGTCCATTCTCAAGATCTCATGTACTCAGCCAAATGCCTGAAGAATGCTCTGGTCATTGTAAAAATTATGAAAGAGCTGTAGCTAAATTTCCTGGTTGCCTTTTCATTCCCCATCCCTTTTTTCTTCTGTCTCCTGTCCTTTTAGGTTTTAGTCTGAGGCCAGTCAAGATGTACTGGCTTTTTATATTATTAAAGGAGCTACTTTCTCTTCTAGAGGTTCAAGCTTGTGAGATCACTCTTGGAAGAGCATTCTTCCTTGGAGAATCCCACATAACATATCTGAAGTGGTCTGAAACTAGTAATAACTAATGAAATTTAATGAAGAGCTAGCCAAGTAACTCCACATGAGTAGCATGAGATTATGATGAGGGAAAGAGCAATCTTTGCCAAATATGTATTCTCTGGAGGTGTGTCTTCCGAGGAACTCCAAAAATATTTATAAGCTGTTCATTCCCAAAACGTAATTCTTTTTCTCTGTTTCAGATGTTCTCTTCGTCTATGTAGCACAACGTGCCGGGGGGGGGGGGGTGTGAGGAGGAGAGATTTTTAACTAGAAGGTCTTCCATGTTTAATAAGCCAGTGTGGTTGCCTAGAGCTATTCTATATAATAACAACTTTAATCAGTTACCCAAAATTTATGAAGCCAGAAAAGTAGTTCAAATCACTTTAAAACAAAGATGTAATCATTTGTTTTTCCAAAAGGTAGTTTAGCTAAACTAAAACTGTATTTTTGAGGTTTGATGGCTAATAACACCACTTATTTTGGTGAGTAGTACCATAAAATTATATATCAATGGAAAGATAATTTAATCAAGAATGTAATGCAATAACTTTTATGAAGGAT
>JANHFL010004252.1:20384-32321 GCA_032468155.1 Oxyrhabdium leporinum
TTATAAGCTGTAAACCGCCCCGAGTCTTCGGAATGGGGCGGTATATAAATGTAAAAATAAAATAAAAAAATAAAATACAAAAGTATTTTATTACTATTTTTAAGGAAAAATTCATCCATTAGTGAAAATATAACATTCATATAAACAATAGGCCAATAGTTCCACAGAAGAAGATTCAAAAGTGTCTGTTAGGACTGTGAAATGCTTTATAGATGCCTTGGAACACAGAGATGCATAGAGATGCATGAATACAGCACTTGTTTGCAACTAATTAAAGGAACCCCCTTTTTCCTTGATCATATGGCTACAGCAGAAACCTATTCATAACAGCCACACAATTCCAAAAAAGGATACATTTTAAAAGTCCTTTAGGTCAGTTCAATTCAGTTAATGGGCATAAGATTGTAGCCTAATTTAAAGCATTTTTGGACTAAGCTCTTTCCTAAAGTTGCCTTTAGTAGCTTGTAGTTCTTTCCTACGCTGTTCCTTCCAGTATCATTGAGGAGAAATCCATATTGCATCTCCATTTTATGATGGATGATAGGTGTGGCAAGATATATATATACAAAACTGGGTCATAGAGTTCCTAATTGCAGAAGGCACCTTACAAAGCATGCAAGAAAATGAAAGAAACACAATATCTATCTAAAAAAGCACAAAATATTTAAATAATGCCAAGTTATAAAAACACTGTTCCTAATTTTTCACGTAACATTTTTTCCACAATATCCTTTTGCTTATCAGATTTAACAAGATTCATAATCTAGGGGTGTGATATAAATAAGCTATTGTTTGCTAATACTTTTGTTTAGATTTACTGCATAGTGTTCTCTTTCCAGCTGTATCATCACCCTCTTCGTTTACAATGAAAACGAACACCCTGAGTACAACTGTTCCCAATTCATATTACCCAGGTAACCAAATATTTCATTGGTTTTTAAATACTGTAAATAGGTTACTTTTATAACAATCTCTTAGAAACTGTGAACTGCAAAGTTCTATAGAACACTGTTTCTTAACTTGGTCACTAAGATGTATGGAGTTCAGCTGCCAGAATCCCCCAGCCAACTAAGAGAGACAATCAGAAGAGTGTACTCACTTCCTTGAAGACTAGCGGGGTAATGGCTACCAGAGAGAATAAGAAGCACACACCTAGCCATCATATGTCCTCTGTCAGTGTTTTAAGTACAGACTGAAATACTGAACATGACCAAAGTTTAAACACATATATGAGTATTATAGTATATTCTTGTGATTGCCCATATATATATAAAATCCTTTTAAAAAAGCTAAATACCATTTGCATGAAATAACAACTTTTTAATAGAGTTTTTCACACTTTGGAAAGTGACTCTAAAGAAATGCTGCAGACTTGGCTTGAAAACTGTTCTAAAGCATTAAAGCAATATGGCTTTTTCAGGCTTCTGAATGAACTTCCAAAAAGATGCCATTCCTTTAAGGAATACACTTATTAAACCAAGGTGACTCTTAAAGCAGCCAACTTGTTTTCTTCTTTTCTTTATGGAGAACCCTGAAAAAGTTGGGCTGCTTTAACAAATAGAAATGTTGCAATCGCACTTCTCCAAAAATACTTTCAAAGTGTAAAACCTCTATTGCTTGTAACTCAATGGCTTTCTGAGCAAAAAGAAAATTTGCTTGTTATTTACTTTTCTTTCTCTTTTTACCTTTTCTGCATTGACCTGCTTATGATGTATGACAGATCCATTTGTGCCAACTGCAATTTTAGGTGAGAATATTTCCCTCTATCAGTGTCTGTTGCAGAAACAATACAAGTTCAACCTAGGTAGTGAAACATTGTACTTAAAACAAGTGTAATATTCTACTCAAAATGTGCAAACTATGCTGCATTTAACATTCAAATACCAGTTATCACCCTAACCTTTTTTTATCATGGGTGATTTAGTAGATGGGGGAGGGGGGAGATCCAAGATTTTTATTGGTTATATTTATAAAGTAATGGGTAATCAAACAATGCAAGCATGATACTCAAAAATTCAGCATAATTTTAATTTAGTCTATAAATAAATTAGATTTATTAAATCTATAGCATTGTAAATTTTTTCCACTTTATTTTTTATTTGTGTATCACAAATAAATGGGATTATTTGGATAATAACATATAATGTACCACCTCCCATACAGGTGGAAATACTGTACTAGAATTCTGAGACGAGAAGCATATTTTTTACCTTTCTTTTAGGAAGTTGAAAACTGATTGTCCAGTAAAAAGAGAATGAAGGGAAAAGAGTTAAGATAACAAAAATAGCATGAAATGCTACTGCACATGAAATAACCAAAATGGGCTGTTCTTTGTACTACTATACTAATCTTAATCTAAACCAAGAAAAATAATACAATAACATGTAATAAGAATTTCATTCCGGTATTTAAATTGCTGCTGCTTTTTTCCTTGTCCTTATTGGTGCATAATTTTATTGTATGAATTCCAGTTTGCTGAATCTACTATAAACTATTGTATACATGGGCTTTAAAAAAGAGGAAGCAGATTTAAAACCCATCCGTCCAGCAGAAATGTTTTGGCCTTAAAAACACTGGTACAGGAATCTGTCAAATCATATCCTAAATTGTTTTTAAAGTAGTAAAGTCAAAACTGATTTTTCTTTTGTTTTGTCATAAACAAAGGCAAAGGAAATTCATTGTGCTTGATTCAACTTGTGATTCCCCCCCCCCTTAAAAATATAAGAAATGTTGTAGTCTAATTGTAATTATCAAAGATAATTATAACTGGTATCTAAAGAAAATGGTTTCTTATAAATTACTGGTAAGGAATCTGAAGTCATCACAATAATACAATAATAGGTATGCAAATGAAATTTACAGTGATTTTGAAGCATCTGAGATCCTTACACTTAGCTTTTCTGTAGCAAGTTGTAAATGTTATGACATTTTCAATAAAAAGAACCTATTACTTTTAAACCGTATAACTCTGTTTGCTTCTTAATTAACACAAAAACAGCATCTCACTCTTACTCATTCAGAAACATACATACTTTTCAACTTTTCAGCATAAGCCTGAAAAAAAGGTACCTCTACTTAAAAAGTGTAAAAATCTTAAAGCAGATTCAGGTTTTTTAAGGCTCACACAGAAGCATTAAAACAAGATAGGCTGCTTCATTAAAAGCAGAAAGGTGCTATACATGTCTGAAGCTCCCCTTCTGAATAAATAATAAGATTTTGATGGAAGATTCTAATATACTTTATTGTTGAATATATTTGTATCTTTGGCTGTACCTTACAGTTGTTAGAAACTACTTTTTCTCTAATAGAAAAGCGAAAATTACCAAGCAAACACTTTAACAAAAGTGCATGTCAAGATACTGTATTTTTATAGCACCAATTAATGAAGTGTTTTTCAAGAATTATTTTGTATAATTTTTAAAAAAATAAACTTTTGGTCTTTCCTTTTAGAACTATTTCAGTTTCTATCCTAAGACACTTCTAAATGTCTAAAACTAATAATCAATTATAATATCAAAGAACTGTATCACTGCTTATTTATATGCATTAATTATACCTCCAAATTCTAAACTCTTTGTGGCTTACTTTACACATCTAATACCAAGCTAGGACTTATAGTTAGGAGAATAATTAAGCACAGGACTTGGAAAGAGAGTACCTCTCTTTCTTTTTTTGCAAGAAGTATTTAGTTTCAATATTTGTATGTATTCTCAGCAAGTCAGAGTTTGTTCAGATGACTACCAAATAAATGGAAGTCCTGGATTATGTTGAAAATTGTCTGATGCTGGGGAGACTCTAAGTCACAAAAGAGGTACTGAGAGGAATGTTTTCTGTTTAACTCATAATAATGTCAGAAATGGTGTAGGGTCTCCTGCTTGGGTGGGGGATTGGACTAGATGACCTACAAGGTCCCTTCCAACTCTCTTAATCTGTTACTGTTAATGCAAGCTTTTTCAAACCAAAGAACTCCATTCAGTTCTTGAATAGGTCGCTAGATAACCCATTTAAAAAATAAGGGGAGGGAATGAAATAAATTTAGATCAGATTTAAATCACTTGCCCTGTATTTAATAATTTTCCGTTCTGTTACATTAAAATGATTGTTAACATGCAATTTTTCCTGTGCAAGAACTTGACTATAATTACACATCTGTTTGAAGTAGCAATTCTTGGATAGTGTTTTTCATGGAAATTAAGTGACTACAATATCAGGCCAAGGTAAACAATTAAACTGCTTTTTATTGTCATGAAATTATAGATATGAAATATTTTTTTACGTTTAAAAAAATGTTCAATAACGGTAGCAGAGACATGCCAACCAAAGTCCAAACAAATGAAACTGATGTAAACAGTTTACTGTATTCATATATGTGCATTTTTATATGACAGTGCATTTCTGTAAATAAATTTATCTCAGACCAGGAAGAGCAGCACTATTCCCATGTAATTCATTTAATCTGGGATGTCTCAGATGTAAATTAAAAATCAGATAATACACTGGAGTGCAATATATCTTCAAATTTTAGCATTTCAGGGGTGGAACTGGCATTTCAAGTATTTTTGGAAGACCATGTCTGGGCACCCATTCCATACTCAAAATAGGCATTCTACATATGAAACTCGGCTTTCTGAAACAATTCAGCCTGAAACCTCATTATTAGAGGTTAGTTTCCCATCAAAGATGCTCTTCACTTGAACTGAAATCAGTAACTAGGCTAAATGATATTTCGGTCACTTTCTTACCATATTGCTATCTTGTTCTGAAATACAGCAAAAAAAAAAGTAGATATAAGAATTGGTAACTTTTTGAGCAACCAAAAAGCCATCAACTATGTTTCACATATTGGCAATGCAATTTAGAATTTCATTTCAATATGCACTTTCTAAAGGAAATTGATAACTGTAGTATCCAACTGCATGCAGATGGGTTAATCAGATCTTTATTTCAAAGATCCATATGTACTCCTTTATGAAAAAGTATGTTTCTAATATGTAGGATCTCTAACAGAAATAATTGTAATAGGCTTTGTATGAATATGCAACATTTGCAGCTACTCCTGCTACCTAACTATAATATAATAACCTAAAATGAAAACAATAAAGTCTCTGCATACTTTATTTTGAAATCTCATAAACCAATTTCCAACCCTATGTTTCTTTCTTTACTTATTTTCTTATTTATTTTGTCTTTTTGTGTCTCAGCCACGTTGTAATATTCAGGTGCCATTTCAACAACAACATATTGTAACAACACTTGTATATCGCCTTTCATACCATGCATCCTAATGCCATGTATCCCAGTTTTGTTGAAGAGTTAAAGGGAATTCTGCATATCAGTATTTGTATCAGGATAATAACATTGCCCACCCTGGAATCTGGGAGAAACTGCCACGGGTATATGGCATATATTTGTTCTTCTATATATTCAGAGTTAGGATTAAACAATTCACTAACTGCCTATGGGAGCAGTACAATCCACCAGGCCAAAATAATTTTAGTAACGTTGGTGTTCTTTATTATGTGTAGAACTCTATGCCTATATTCTGATTTTCACCAAGTGTAGATCATCTGACTGATCTTAAGAACAGGGATATTCACTTTGCAGGAGGGCCCCCAAATTTAATTAAGACTCCCAGAGCCTCTCCAAAATATTCTTATCACATAGTAATTTTAAATGTAATTGAAGGGAAAAATTCTTCAATACTTTGGAAGTAATCATAGTATGGAGTCTACATATAATAAATCAATTCACATTAAACTGAATTTTAATCCTGATTTAGGTCCCTCCCCCATCCACTCTTCTCTCTCCTTCTCTCTTTCTTGGGCAGGAGATGTGGTTCCTATACATCATTTAAAGGCTCCAGAAATTTGTGTAGTACTAATTAAGGGATTAGAGTTTGTAGGCAAATCTAAAAATATTTTAGTTTTAATGAATGGTTGGAGAATTCCTGAAATGTGACTGGGACCCCAGCGCATATTGCCATGGAAACAAAGGAAATGATATGATTCTTAAATTCTTTCTTCATTCACAAATGAAGGGGGAATTTCCACCAATTCCTCCATTCATTCAATATAACTTCTAAAATGCATTCAAAATTCAGATTCCAAAGGAAAAGCTGATTTTTAAAAGATGGACTATGGAGAAAAAAGAAAGCCACATTTTATTAAAATCAAATGTGTTCAGAAAATCATGTTTTTCAACTGTCCCTTTCATATACCATCTAGTATATGTTAATCTAGTAATGTAAGATAGTTAATCTAGTAATGTAAGATAGATAGACAGGCAGGCAGGCAGGCAGGCAGACAGACAGACAGACAAACAGACAGATAGATAGATAGATAATGTATCCCACTCTTAGATGAACTCTGGTGAATGTTCAGAGGTCTGTATACCTCTCTAGTTTTCCCCAGTGAGATAAAGGATTCTTTGAATATGGGTCAGGACTAAGATATGTGCAATGGAACATTCACTGTCATACAAAAAAAGAAAAACCCAACTCAACCCTAACATTTCAAGTCAGGGGCATACATGGTGCTATAAAGTTCATTCGCAAATTCTGGAAGGATAAATAATGATTTTAAGAACACAGTAATTCTTCTATCTTCCCACTGCTTTTCTCAACATAGCCCAGCAAACAGTCATTCTGGTTCTGTAGGTACAAAACTTACAGCCTAAAGTTTTGATTGGTTTGTTAGTCATTCTAGAGTGGTCTGTCTAAATGCTATTCCTAAAGCACATCAACTTTCCTCAATTTGGTGCCTTCTTCCCACTTCCCCCAGCTGCATTGGGCTACAATGCCCATGATTCGCAGGGCAGATATTTGAACTGGGAACTTTGAGAGTTATTTAAGACAAGGTATTGGGGGAAAGCTAAGGTACACATTTAGACATACTACATAAAAAGCAAATAAGTTCTGAACATTTCAATTTATATTCTAGAAGGAAATGCTAAAAATGTTTCTGCTAATAGTTATTCCATTCAGTTAGTTCCTTTTCAAAAGTGTTAGACAGTATCTAGGTGAGATAAATGCAGATCCAAGCCTGGTTCCTTTTTTTTCTTCAGCCAGTATAACATAAACCAGGTTTATGTCATTCATATAAATATTGGCTCCACGTTTGTATTAATATTTAGAATTAAATATAACATCATTACCAAATCTCCATTAGGCAGATATGCTAGAATTATATTCATGTCAATCTGTTGTTAGTCATATATAATCACTACAGATATTGAGAGGAGCTTTATACTGATGACCCATAAGGAGATGCTAAGTGATGGTGTTCAGTTCTCATATTATCTTCTCATTCTAGCACCATCAGAAGTGTTAGTAGCTCCTAGAACAGCCATTCAACATCTAGAAAATGTTGAATTACACACAACTCTTACAGGCAAAGGGTTTCATGGTCTGTCTCTCTGTTTTGTCACATGATATTAAATTTATGGGGACCATTAATACACAAACAATAGTGGGTATTTTTTTCACATAGAAGGTTCAGTCTGTAAACACCTGCATCACCTATTCATCCTGAATGTTCCAGTCAGCAAACCACATATAGGCTGTCATTTAATCTGCTTTGGTCCCATGTAATAAAATGACCCTGCTTAAGAATTTCCAAATAACCCATAGTTTTAGAAGGCGATATACTTGTTTATTTTAATTTTATTAAATAGCTTTGTAAAGATTAATTTTTACAATGAGAGAAAAACAAAAACATTTCATTCTCACTTGAGGGTGTTCTTTTCTCGTCACATTAAATTAAAAGCACCAACATGATTCAGCAAAAGAAAAAGAACATTTTTCTAAAGGGTTGTTCAGCCCTTTATATTAATAAAATATTCAGTTTGTCTGACAGGAAACTAAACTGAAGGTGCTTAAATTACAACCATAAAAATACCTTGCAATTATTGTAGTACTGTTGCTTATGGCCTGTTTCCTTTTTTCTTCTCCTCTTTTTTTCCTGATATGTTTCTTCTTTAAAGTGCCAATAAATGGTAAGTTTCCCATTGCCCCATCAATGCTGTGGAGGGTGGGAGATGATTTGCTTCACATCAGTTTGGATCAGTCCAGTGGGGTCATGTTGTATGTTGCCCTGCATGTAAGCTGACATATAACATTTCATGCTTGATGTGATAGACCTTGTCATATATTTATCTAAATTTGCAGCATGCTAACCTCAGTCAAACATTATCTCAAATCAGAAGGTTCCTCATAGTTGTTCTATATATTTTCTTTCCTAATGTATCCAATCTCCATTTCCATTTTTCTCTTGCTTAACAACCCATATCATTTTATGCATTTTTAAACATTTTGCTTTCCACTGACATGAGTCCTGAAATATTGTGAAAAATAATAAATAGTATCCTCCTCCAGGAAATATTTAATTATTTATTAGACTAGGACTTGATGAAGTTTCAATCTGAAATTTCTGAACTATTTAGAAATCAGTATCCTAAAAAAATAAATTTCCCAATGTACTGATAGGTTTAAACGAACAAATAAAATAATAAAATATGGTCTACACATTTTTATTGTAAACTAATAGACCTCTGTCTCTTCCCAATACCTTGTGATATCTCCATGAATAAACTACACAGTAGTTACAATTTAGCCCACCTAGACAATGAAAGATGATGATGATGTTAAAAGCCACGTTCAAAATGTATCATTAACTTTATATATCAACTGGCAGTAGTCCGATACTTTATTGCATCTTCTTTCCCTAGATGAAACTCATACGGTTGGAAGTGATACAAGTAGTCTGGTCCAGTCACACACCTACAAAAAACGAGACCCTGTAGATGTGCCATACCAGACAGGCCAGCTCCATCCAGCCATTCGTGTTGCAGATTTATTGCAACATATCACTCAGATGAAATGTGCAGAAGGCTATGGATTCAAAGAAGAATATGAGGTAAGTAAGTCCCATACAACACATACTGTGTTGTGTTGTTCTTCCAGCTTTTTTTTAAAAAATTGTAGATAAATTCCCTGAAAAGTCATTTAGATTAAATGATGCAATGATGAAGAGGAGACAGTAAGGAACATAAAGATCTACGGTATTATTTCCAATGTTTTGTTTCCTGCAGAAGCTAAAAGATGTGAAGCCAACAAAAAATATGAGCTCTAGATCTATGCAAAGTTGGAAAGGACCATTTCATTTTTATTTAGTCTTTAGCCATATACTCCTTCCATAGAGCTTCATAAAGAGGAATGATGGTCTAAGTCCCAAGGAGGAGGTGCTACATTGTGTAAAGCCTTTGACATTAAGCAATAGGATTCTCGGGATATTCTGGGTCCTGGGAAAGCTCTTTCCTTTTCTCTGAATGGAGGTCAATTTTTCTTTAAGGAGAAGGAAGAGAAGTTAGCAGGACTCCCTCCTTTCAGTCATTCTAACAGATGTCTTTACTAGTGTAAGCATGCTTATTTGAATGTTCATAACTGTTAATTTAAAATAATGTTTACTGAAGACTAACAATAGAAAAATGTAATACAATATAAGATGAAGATGAAAAAGAAAAACAGATGGTATAAATATAATTTAAAAAAAATAAAAAGTGCATAAAATAGGGGAAAAAAGGAAAAGGATATTTAAGAAAGTGACCTCCAATCTTCTTTAAGGATGTTACAAACAGACTTAATATCCTTCTTCCCTCCTTGAAATTACATTACAAAGTTCATTTCTTCCTGTATCTAACCTTTTTCAATTCCAAAAACCATTAATTCAATTCTGTTAGTTTTCAGCAGAAAGTCTGTAAAAAGTCTCCAGTGTTTCGTAAAAATACTTACTGTCTTTTCCCTGATCAAACAAGTCAGTTTTGTATTCCTTTATTTTATGTAATATTCTAGTATTATTAATCCTTGACTTGAAATTTAAATGTTGTCATTAACATCTTTTTCTTCCAAACCTACAAAAAATAAAAAATAAAATTAAGGCTTCAAGAATGTTCACCTTACTCTTTAAAACATTTGTTTCTTTCTCTTGTAAATTCAGTAGTAATCAAAACCTGCATCATTTTCATCTCTTGATTTAATATTTGTATTTATTCCATATTTGTTACTATTATTTTATTTTACAAAATCCATACTTTTAATTTGTTTCACCTCTCCACTCAATTATCCTGAAGATTCTTCATAGCTATTTTTCATCTCTTCTCTTATTTCTTCTTTCAGATCTCTTTTAAATGATGCATTCACATAGGCAATTATTGATGCTGTTAATTTCTCAGTTCATCAAAGATTTGTTGGAATGCCTCAAGTGTCTCTGTTATTTATATAAATTTCATTACTTTTCTAATGACAGCCATTTCCATCCAGAAAGGGAAAATAACAAGTAAAAAAGTGACTCCCTCCTATCTGTGGTATTTAGTCTCTAGTATCTCTAGTATTTAGTCCCATTCATTACACACAATTCTGTAATCAGATGGTCATTAGTAAATTTCCGTTATCTTTTATTTTGCAAAGTTGTCCAGTCATTGTGTCCAATTAGTAGCAATAAAATTCCTTCCCACAGAGATATGTTAATCGTTTACTTATTTAAAAAATACTTTTTAAAGCAAATTGAAGTTCAACTAGTCCATTTTAAACTTTCTTATTTTAATTCTTGGCTAATTTTTTTTACCTTTAATTATTTTTAAATCCTTTAAATTATTCCTTTGCTCTTTCCTTTAATCTGGGGATAAAGGATCATTTTCTGGATGGCTAGATTGCTCTGCTGCATCAAAGATCTCTCTTTAACTTTGAAGTAATTGTCTTCCAAATGGGAGCTTTTACAAATCCAATGTTTTTTTGCAGACTATGCTACCTCTGAGAGCTTACTGTCTTTCCATAGGCACTGCTGCTCCAAAATTCTATTTCTCAGACCCACAAGACTGAATGTTCTGCACACTTCTCAGACTAGTGAGAAGTGTGTAGAACTTTCAATCTTGTGCGTCTGAGGAGTAGACTCTTGGAGCAGCAGTGGGCCATCTCCTGGCCTTTCCTTACCTGGAGAGGTGCTGTTCCTATTCTTAAACTAGACTCATTAGTGTGAATATTGATTGTCAGCATATCCTGAACTATTTTAGGATTTCTAGTCTTTTGCTGGATAAATGCCATGTGACAGTGATAAGAAAGACATCTAATTTGATTTTATTATATTTAGCTTGATATTCAAATGACAGATATTTTTTTCATTGCCTGCTCAGTTTATACTCAATATCATATTGCATTGAATTAGGTTATTGTGAGTCACCCATGCAGAGAAACCGGTCACTGTCCTGCAGGGCAGTTTTTCAATCTTAGTTTCCCCCATCTTAAACACTTTCTGACATATAGCCAAAGCAACTAAAAAAATACTAATTTTAATTTTACAAGAATTGAATTGCATGAATTGCAAATATAAAAAGTTGGAAATCTTATGCATGCTTATTTAGAAGTTATTTTCTATGAACTCTGGACCTTGCATCAAAATGACTTTGCAGAATATTAATTTGTAAGTTATCTTCAAGGCATAATTGGATGAACTAGTGAAAATGGACAAGAAAAACAATACAGGTAGACTTCGACTTAACGACCAGTCACTCAACAACCATTTGAAGTTACGATGGTCCTCCCCAGAGCTACTTATAATCTGGATTTGAACTTCTGCAGCCACCCAACCCCTGCAGTCATGCAATCACATTTTGGGTACTCAATGACCAGTCTGCATTTACAGTCATTTGCAGTATTCTGCAGTCATGTGACCACAGTTTACAACCAATTTTGTCAGAAATTAACAGTGCTCCATGTTTTTGTTTTTTTTTCAAATGAGTTTTTTTATTTTATTTCCATACCATACTTTTGTTACACGGTGTGTTGTATGGGTACAAATATTTTCAAAAGCAGTTAAAAGTACATTTCAGTTCTTATATTATTGTTTCCTAATCTATCATGTGTTGTTCATTTTATCAATCCTCACA
>JANHFL010004252.1:38939-57838 GCA_032468155.1 Oxyrhabdium leporinum
TCTGCTTTTTTCTTTCTCTATGATTTCTTCTATGGTTTATCTTTCCTCTCCACCTTTCCCCCTCCGTGGCCACCATCTTGTGTTGAAGTTCCCTGGAAAGTCCTTCGTCCACATCTGAAATATATATATATGTGATTATTTGTCTATCTGTGTTAATGTAACTGTGAAGGATCAGACTAAAGAATAAGCAAGCAACAGTGATAGAAAGATAAGATCAAGAAAGCATTTGCTGAAGAAATATATATAAACTGCTTTTAATAAGACTGAAGGAGATACAGAATAGAATTACAGAGGATTCCTCATTTTTCCTTTCTTGGAGATTTCACGAAACTGGCTTGAAATTTACGACCAGCATTATAGACAGACAGGACTTATTTTTAGCTTATAGTACATAAAGACAATTTCTTAGAGATTTTTTTTATTTGCCAAATTAATTTTGTTACAGAGCCTTTTTACTTTCTCCTCGTGTTGTTAAAAGACTTGTGAAAGAACATTTCAATTCTGAAATATATATTTAAATTAATTAGCTGTTCCTTAGCTAAGGGGTGTTTTTTTGAAAATTTAAAAATTCTAGACTTTAAACAATATTGCTCTCTACAACTGCTGTTACATTCTGCTTCAAAGCAGGTTAAACAATTTATCATTGAATTCAATAAAATTTCTTTCAAAGTATATGAAATTATCAACAAAATGTTGATACTTTGGTGATCATGAGTAAACAGTATTTTGTTAATAAAAATTATCAACAAAATGTTGATAATTCTATTAGCAAAATACTGTTTGCTTATGATCACTGGTACCAAAGTTTCTCACAGTTATTATTAATAATAACTATTATTAATTAATAATTATAAAGTCAAAGTAAAAATGAAATTTGTAATGGTTTAAATTTAAATTCTAAATTTTTTAAAATAAATTTGATATGCATATGCATCAAGCATATATGTATGATATCTCACCAACTTTCTTTCAGAATTCAGAATTATCTTTTTAGCAATAATTAATGTTTACAAATACTAAGATTACAAAACTGATATAAACTAAGAATATATCAAAGGAATAGTGGAAAGAGTAGAAGAAAAGAGAAAAAGAAAGATATTAAAGATGTTATATCCTTCCGTTTTTTAAAAAAATCTCTTCTTACCATAACTTCTGCCTGATGAATAATATAATTACCAAGTACTGCCTTTTAAGAGTAATTGTTTGTTCTCTCTGGTTTCCTCTAGTGAAGTCCCCTCTTATCATCTGTTTATTTTTCCAATCAACAAAATTTTCCCGTTGGGAGGATTTCTTACATTTAATTTCAAAATCTTCATATATTTTTTAATAATTTTAAACACCCCACAGGAAATATTCTTTCAACTCTGTCTAGCCTATTAACTTTCTAAAGTACCCTTTCTAATCCAACTTTTTCTGTTTTCCACAACATGAAACTTTTCTTTTTAATCCTTGAACTTAACACTGGAACACTAGTAGAACACATCCAGGGGAGAAGGTTTTCCAGCAATGTAGTAAAGCTTTCCCTTCAGAAGTTTCTTAACTTCAAAGAAATCAATAATAAGCAGCTTCCTAAGACAGTTAAGAGAGGCAAAGCCATGCCTCTTTCAAAGGTGACAAGTTATGGCTTGGGCAGGATGATTATTCTCAAGGTTCCCAGAGCTCTCAACATGCTGGGGTTCACTGTTTTATGGTCTCTTCAGAAGGAAATTCTGTGTGGAGCCATCCTTGTCCTCTTCTTGATCCCGAGAGAAATTCTGAGGGGCAAACTCTGTTTCTGCCACAGTTGTCTCTATTTTGGTGAAGCCATGCTCAGTCTGCTATTGCTACCCAGAAGTCCAGAATGAAAAAAATCCTAAAGAGGGAACAGTGCTTATAAAGGTTTTTTAAAAATACACAGTACCAGTAGACTTTCTGAGACTATCATCTGGGGAAATAACCATTCAGGGGACCTTAGAGACATAGACCTTGAAGAGATTCATAGCCAATCTCACCCTCTAATGTACAGATAGTGCCCTTAGAACTAAAAGCACTATGTGCATTTGAAGCATTATTCCAAATATTTCTAAGCCTTCCACGATAGGAAGGAAATGCATGTGAAGCAGCAGCTGAAAACTAGCAAAGACAAGTGAACTATGTCACCAAATGGTTATTTGCTGGAAGAAAATTTTGCTGGGAAGATGTATCTGAACATATTTTTAAGTTAACAAGTCATTCCTGTCATAGGCACATGTATATATGTGAATTTAAATTAATGTGAATAATTATATACAATATAATTCACATTGATAGGCATAGTTGTCATGAATCTTAAAATATTCTTGTTAGAATTCACTCTTTTTACCTCATATTTCTAGCTCTTTTTTTCTCTTCATCACTCTATCCATAACTCTCCACTGGGCACCACATTTGTGTGATATTTATACACGTCCCTGGATCAACCCAGTTTTGAGAAAGGAGGAATTTCAAAATAGACTTGTACTCTGATTAATATATCAAGGACTTCTGATAACATAGGAAGCAATTTATTTCAGACAAAGCTCAGTGTATTAAAGAGCTCCTTAATCTAGCAAAGGAAGACATAAGGAGGACAAACGGCTAAGCCTTGAACAAACTCAGCCAAGAAATTAAATATAAAATAATAGTGGTGATTTACTATTACCATGGATTATCAAGGAAGCCGGCTTGGGATTCTTCATTATTTGCAATCCTCCAGCAGAGACTGATACTGGGGTTAATATAGTGCTTGAGCCAAATATGATTTAATGCATTGGATATGCTGTAAAATTTTAACAGAGGGGAATTCATTTCCACTGCCAAACAGAATATCAAATAATGGAAATCAGTACTGTATTCAGCAAGTGCAGGCTCACTGCTATATGAGGGTCCTGCAACAAAATATTGTAGAGTACTGTTTCCTATTCTAATGCATTATTTTCATATCTCTGGACAGAAAGACAGGATATAAATTGATGATGATGATTTCCTAGATGTATCTTTATTTAATTTTCACATCAAAATGATGTTTTTGGAAGAAAAAGAAATGTTTTCTAAACTATCTTTAATGATCACAGAAACAGGGTTTGAAAGTATCTTAAAGGACTTTAACTCCAACTATCTGCTCAGGGTGAGACTCCTAATAATATCCCAGGTGAATGAATCAAGACTCCTGATACCATCCAAAATAAACTTCCAGGAATGGAATCCTTGTGAGTCTAGGAGGCAGTTTGTTCCACTGCTTCATAGCTCTCACAAGCAGGATTATTTCAAGTTTGGACCTCCATCTGTAAAACTTCGACTCATTCTGTCCTACCCTTGGGACCTATGGAAAATAAATCTATACCTTCTTCCATATAACAGCCTTCCACATATTTGAAGAGTGATTTCATATTTCAAATCAACCTTCTCCTCATTAGAGTAAACATACCCACTTCCTTTAATTGTTCTTCATGGGATTTAGTCTCCCAGATCTTCAGCATCCCTATTGCTATTCTCTGAACTTTTCTCTGTGTATTTCCTGTTTTGTGACAAACAGTACTGGACACAATATTCCAGGTGCATAAAGTGGAAATATCATTTTCCATACTCTGTTCTTTTGTTGATGTATTCCAATTAGCTATTAGCATTAGCTATTTTGGTAGCTGCAGCACATTGGTGACTCATATTTAATTTCTAGTCTACCAGGACACCCAGATTTTTCTTTACAAATATTGGTAATTAACCAAGTATTACCCATCTTATGTTGATGCACCTGTTTTTTTTCCTACCTAAATGCAGAACTCAACATGTCTTGCGAACATGTCTTGCGAATGAACTGCTTATGGATAGGGCCCAATGTACAAGTTATTCAGTGTCTTCTGGAATCTTCAGCCTGTCTTCTGAGCAATGACTGCCTACCTTTTTTAGAACGTTTACCATCTTGTTACTCTTTCCACTGCTAACTTTTCTCCATTATTATGCCTTCATGCTATTTTTTTCTTTCTAATTAAAACTTTTTTTTCTTGAAGCTACCTAGAAAATGCCATCCAGTCAATCAAATATGGAATGTGATTACGTTATAGTATTGAATGACCATAAAATTTTATTATTGAAAGAGTGTGTTACTGTAGACAATCAAAATGAATTCAGAATAAGAATAATGCTTTCTAAACAAACAAAACAATACCAAATTGCCAAATTTTCCCCAGCCAAAATTGCTCACAGGGAATATTTTTGGATCAACTAATAAATAAGCCTCTCAAATTCTTTAGAACTTCAAGAAAAGCATCACTAATTATGTAAATGAATGCTTTTTAATATAACATTTAACTGAAAACGGGGGAATTATTTCCTTGATGGACCATGAAAAATGTATACAGTAGTTACATCATCGCAGTGGGACATTCCAAATGCAGTAGTTCATTTGATTGTGGAAGAAATAGGCTTCTCTGTATTCAGTGAATTACCAGCTTCATAAAAACAGTAGCTGCTTCAACATCATGTTAAGGCTTTGTGTTTGTTTCTTCAGGGGACAATATACTGTTCTTTCCTGCTTGGTTTTTTGTGGAGGCATTTCTAAAGGCCAAAGGCAGTTTAGTTATTGGATACCTAATTATAGGTTGTATTATGACTATCTACTTTTCTTTTTAATGAAAATGGCTCTTTCTACCAAGTAAGCTATTTTGAGAAAAGGATTTCCATTTGGATTGTATGTCTTTGTTCCCCATTGTGCATATCAAAGTTAAGCACCTGATGCCTATGGGTAGCAATGTACAGTACCTCAGAGCACCTCTGTTGGTACCCATGCAACTCGATCTGCTAATAAAAATTGATTTTAATTAACAAAAATTAACTGATAACCAGGCATGTTCCGGAATAAAATACTAGCATTCGGCACTACTGCCATTTTCAGGCACACCTCTAGGCCTCGTATAAATGCTAGAAACATTAGAAAATAAACCTGATACAACCATGTGCTGCATTTAGTATTGTTACTACCTACTGAGGAAAAAAGCAAGGATGGTAAAGCAGATCCTGAGATGTTTTGGTGGAACTAGGATCAATCTCATCAGTTTGCTTTTGGTAATTATATACTTTCTACCTGCTTGTGCTCACACTTGCAGTTCAAGTGTACTTGACTCACATTGTAACGAATCTTATTAAACAAAGCCTATGCCTCTGTAGTAGCATCACTATGTGGTGTTTGGGTACGGGTTACTGCCTTTCTAGTTCAGCAATTCTCAGAATACTGCTTCTGTTTGATTTGCTTAGAGAAACAAGAATTGGAATACAATCAGTATTATTTCTTTTGAAGCATTCTTAAGATGGAGTATTGAATAAGAAGCTATAGATGGGGTTTTTGATAGTTATAGAGAATCTAAAATCTGAATGAGCTAAAAATCCCTCTTTGGAGTTTAGGGTTTTATTTGCATTTTGATAAATAAAATATTGAGACTAATTAGGACAATTTCTTAAGTAATATCCAGCCTACACTCACCTGTCATTTAAGGTGTGGCTTATACAAGTGAGTTGTCTTTGAAAATTGTATCTATACTGCATGAAAGACCCCAATACCCGATACAGTATATAATCCTAACATATGTACTCTTCTAGTTAATACTATATCTGTTTGTGGGAAATGGAACCCCTAGTTTTAAATATATTGGTATTATTTTGTACTTGCAGTGTCTTGGGTGGTACAGTTGAGATGTGTAATTATATCCTGAGAAAATTGTTGAGGAAAGAGCAGGGTAATCTGGATGAGGTTATTGAGTCTCCAGGCATGTATCTTGCTTCAGGAAAAAAAAATATGCTCGTCTATTGGGATGTTTCATTTCTTTATGTGTTACATTTGGAGATAGTTTTGAAAATGCAAAATAGTTGATATTCATGGAGAGCTTTCATTTTATGGTATAATATTATAGACTTTCCCCTATTATGGGTGTTTCCAAGGTTCACTGACTTGCTGTAGAATATATGAGATGTAGTCAGGAACAACACTTTAATTACAGGCTATAAAGAATAGAAAATGGAATTTATTTGCGGAAAGGCAACATATATTGCAAAGCAAGCATTTGTTTAAGCTCTCCTGGTAGCATTTTTATTTTAGAAGAGGAACAAACAAGCCTAAATTTTGTTACACAAGTTGGAAATAATATACCCTGTACATTAATTACACTATAAATGTACATATTGTACCTAAGGGATTTCTATAAGAGGAGAATTATAAAATCTTATCTATTCATTCTACTCATTGTCTTAGGCATAAATTTTGAAGACACATTATTTAAAGTTATAGCTAATTACTTTGCCAAGAAGTATATTGCTAAATTAGAATTTTAATCGTTCTTCCTAGTATATTCATCAGATAAATGAAAAGTAAGTTCCATATAAAAATTATGCTTCTAAAAAAAGCTATCTTGAATTTAAAAGGAAGAAAAAGTGCTAGAATTCTATTACGTTTCCTTTCTGTAGTAATTCTAATTAAATGGGGAAGGCTATTTTTTCAAATTCAAGTTTTTAATTTAAGGACAAAACTTGTTCAGACATCACAAATAAAAAGTTCATATATTATATTGAACTTATGATAGAAAATAAATAATAAATACATGTCATTATTCAGTCTGTGCAGATCTGTTGGCATTACTCTGTCATTCCCAGTTGCTCTTTGATCATTTGGCTGGGACTACTTGGAACTATAATCTCAGAATAACGGAATTGAAGCGACCTTGAAGGTCTTCTAGTCAACTACCTGTTGGCAGGAAACCCTATATCATTCCGGACAAATGGCTATCCAATCTCTTCTTCAAAACCTCTAGTGATGGAGCACTCACAACTTCTGAAGGCAAGCCATTCCATTGATTAATTGTTCTCACAGTCAGGAAATTTCTCCTTAGTTCTAAGTTGGATCTCTTTCCATCCGTTACTTCTTGCCTGCTTTCAGGTACTTTGGAGAATAGGTTGATCCTCTCTTCTTTATGACAGCCTCTTAGATATTGGAAGACTGCTATCTAGACTCACCCTAGCATTTCTTTTCATCAGACTAGACATATTCAGTTTCTACAACTGTTCTTCACATGTTTTAGCCTCCAGTCCCCTAATCATTTTTGTTGCTCCTCTCTGCACTTTCTAGAGTCTCAACATATTTTTGGACCATGGTGATCAAAAGTGGATGCAATTTTTCAAGTGTGATCTTACCAAGGCATTATAAAATGGCACTAACACCTCACATGATCTTGATTTTATCTCTCTGTTAATGCAGCCTAGAACTACATTGGCTTTTTTTGCAGCCGTAGTAGATTAATGGCTCGTATTTAAGTGGTTGATTGGGTTGATTAGGCAAGTTGATTGGTGCCTGCTGGGTGGCAGTAGGAAAGAAGAGGCAGAGAGGATAGGGTGGCAGGCTATATGGTTTGCCACTAAATTCAAGCATCACAGAGGCTTACAGAAGGTAAGAAGAAAGGCACTAGGAAACTGGACAGATGGGCTGGCATAGAGGCTATGTAGGGGAGGAAGGGAGAAACAAAAAAAATACATCATTCTTGCCCTCCTCGTACTTCAAGACTTCTCCAGATTTATCTCAGCAAAATAGTCCAGCTTTTGCTTTGGCCAGATTATGACCTCTCAAAATTTGTACTATAATGCATTATGTCTATACATGAAGCAAAATATGTTTTTTATTTAGTGCATACCTCTTGTTTTCTTTAATAGCAGTTGAGGAATCATATATTTTATCTATCTTTTGTGTTCCTCTTTAGCTGATATGTTTTCTCCACTAAATGTATCTTCAGAATTGGTACTTTTTCCATCATTTTAGAATATGACATGTATTTAAACAACAGTCACAGCTTTTTAAAAGTTTTTTAACTGCGTTGTGAATATGACAGTGCATTACCTGGTATTTATTCATGCTTTCATGCTTAATTTAATAATAGAAACTTGCATTTTGCTCCTGGAGAGGAGTGTGGGAAGGTGGAATTAAGATTAGAAGCAAAGAAAAAGTAAGAAAAGTTTGAAATTAAACTATGAGCTCAGTTTTATAAATAATAAACAAACTGCAGTGATACAATAATGGATAGTAT
Organism: Oxyrhabdium leporinum; assembly: GCA_032468155.1. NCBI lineage: Eukaryota > Metazoa > Chordata > Lepidosauria > Squamata > Cyclocoridae > Oxyrhabdium > Oxyrhabdium leporinum. The sequence goes on from JANHFL010004252.1 coordinate 46,997, forward strand.
TTCTTTACTGCATAATAAAAAACAAGCCTGATTTTTATTATGTACAAATGGCCCTACTGAGTATCATATCTGACTGGACCTGAATGATTGCATACTTGAAACCAGATAGTAGCAATCTTCTAATGAATCAGCACGTGGTCATTATTTCTTTACTTTTAAGTCAGAGTCCATGATGGTGTTTGAACACATAAAGGATTGATAGGGAGATGAATTACATCAGGACAAGATATTCTAGGAAGCTCTAGACAGATCTTAGAGAATGCTCGTTTGAGAAATTTCAGAGAGAAGACACATTGATCGAGTTCAAAGCATGCATTAAACATAAACCTTGATTTAACAAATCATAATTTCTGTATTCATTCACTTAATATACTACACCCAAACAAACAAACCATAACACATTTTAATGCAGCTATCTGGCTCATACCCAACATGCTAGTACAAGTGGCTGGATTTCCACAATCCTGAACTACAAACTATTTAAATCTATTTTAGCTCAGTTGAGCATGCTATGTAAATTCAGCCTTCCCTTTTATCAAAAAAAGTAGTGAGCGCTGCCCCTTGCTTATGCTGATTGTTAGAGCAAGCTGCATTTTTTTCTCAGAAAGGTCTGATTCAGTGGTTAATAACCTTGAATAAAGTGAGAGCTGTATTGAGTAGTTTGTAAATAATATCCTTTGGTGCCAGCCTTGATGTGATTTACTCAGCAATCGTGAATAAAAGAACCTGTCCAGTGATTTTATTTATTTACATTATTTAGGACACAACGAGCTGATTTCATATATTATTGTGTGTTATTGATTAGGAGAACCAGTATGGTTAATATGTTGGATTAGGAGTGGAGATACCTAAGGGTGGAATCCTCCCTTGTACCAAAGACCACATGGGTGATGGAACTTGTCACTATTTCTCATCCTTGCACAGGGAAGTTGAAAAATATAACTGAAGAAGGCAACCACGCCACTTCTGATCTGCTGCCAAAAGAACTGCATGAAGTTACCAAGATTCAAAACTGACTTGAAGATACACACACACACACACACACACACACACACACACACACACGGGCTTGTTCTCTAAGTAACAAGATATTTACAGTTTATATTATGGCTTAGAGCAGGGGTGTCAAACTCAGTTTCATTGAGGGATTCATCAGGGTTGTGTTTGACCTCAGAGGGACGGGGTGGACGGGGCCATGGTGGGCTTGACATGGGACTTGTGTCAGGGGCACCTGTGGTGGCAAAGTGCTAAGGCAGGACTTTCCTGAGATCCTCCCTCTCTCTCATTATAATCTTTTTTCCTTCCTTCCTTCCTTCCTTCCTTCCTTCCTTCCTTCCTTCCTTCCTTCCTTCCTTCCTTCCTTCCTTCCTTCCTTCTCTTCTCTTCTCTTCTCTTCTCTTCTCTTCTCTTCTTTTTCCTTCCCTCTTCATTGTCCTTTCTTCTTCCTTTCCCTCTTTCCTTATTTTTCCTTCCTTGCTCTCTCCCCATCTTTCCTTCTTTTTCTTTTTCTTTCCTCTTTCCCTCTTTCCTTTCCTGTCCCTTCTTATATGTTCAAAAGCAAAAGGGAAAACATTTCTCTTTTTGTTTTGTTTTTAGCTTGTTTTGGTAGCCCTCTGCCAGTGAAAATGGAGCTCAATGGAGGGGGGGGCATATGCAGCCCCCCTGAACTCTGTTTTTGCTGGCAGAGGCACCGAAGGCCAATCCTTTGCTGTTTCCAGGCTGGCCCCGTGGGCCAGATTTAAGCACCCCGTGAGCCGGATCCAGCCCATGGGCCTTCAGTTTGACACCCGTAGCTTAGAGTGTTAATTTTTAAATGTACAGCTCTCCTATATGATTCAATTACTATTTATTTTTTTCTTGAAAGAGAAGGTATAAATTTATAGCACATCAGATAGTTCTTAGCATAGGTCATTCAGAATCTATCTGAATAGTACCCACTACTGTGTGCATTTTGTTTCTTTTATATGCAATGGCATACAGGCAGCAATTTTAGGCATATCAAATCATGAAATATACCTAATGCTATGATAAGTAAATTTTAAAGCAGTTTATCACTTCTACCCCAATAATATCACTTGTAAAAAAGCTGATATCTCCTTATTATTATTTTTCCTTTAAAACAAATTTCACTATTAATTGTTGTTAATGAGTTGTTTGGTTAATAAAGAAGCAACGTACTTCCACCAGAGAGCAACTCTGCTTACTGGTCATAATTGCTAAGTTTAAACCAACTTAATTTAATCTGTCTTCCTCTTGACATTCAATATTTTTATGCATCCTAGTATTATGTAAAAAAGGCCAGCACATTCACTTTAATGATATTGGTAAGAAGGGGGCATTTTTTATTTGAAAGCATCTCCATCCTCAGGTCAAAATGTTCATCCAATTAAAAATGTGATATGAACAAAAAAAAGATAACAATTGGTCTTCCATATGAAGACTGTGCCAAAGCACTAATGAACTCTGAATTGGTATGGAGACCTTCAGGGTCAAGTAGATTTTGCAGAGGTACTTTTTTCCCATTTCTGGAATATTCAAAAAGATTTATACCTATAAACATTTATAAGAGATATTGAATGCAAAGTTTTTTTAAATCTGGAACAGTTCTTTGGAATGCAAGCATAAGTATACAAAATGATACAAAAAGTCGGTTTTAAGTCTAAAGCAATTGTTTCAAATTTGAATCAGGTTATTTCAAATTCAAAATGGTTTGTTTTGCACACCATACTATTTATATTTAGTTATTGTGAGATAGTGCCTAAAAATTGATAAGTGCACGTTACATTAAGGACTTTTCATTCATACATTTCAACCTTTACAAATTATTAAAACTTTATTTATTTGCTTCTATTTTCTTTGTAAAGGAATATTTAATAGTGGAACTGCTGGATCATTTGTTAGACTGAAGAAAGTTTTTTCATTTGGGATTATCTTATATTTTTATATAACAATTTCTCAGCCTTAAAAGTCTTGCTAATAATGGAAGGAATAGGCCAAGCTTGAAACTCAGTTAAATTTAGCCCTTTTAAAATGAAGGCTTCTTTTTTTTACAGTAAGCAATGTTTTCTGTGAGTTCCGGATAATCTTAAAATGTATTAGGGGTCACACATAACAGGCCTGCCTCATTTGCTTTATTTACAACAATTTTAAGCAGCTGTTCAGGACATATGGTTATATTTGTATTATTGTATATTGAAAATCTGCCCAATCATAAGAGTTCCTGGGGTAAATTATAAGCTTATCAGAAGATTAAAACTAACCTTTTAAAACTAACAAATATATAAGAAAACAGGAGATGAAATATAGATTTCCAGAATCATAACAGGCGTTTAAATATAAACAAAAACAAAACTATCAAAACCTACAAAAAAAAAAACTGGAAGAAAATCAGTATCTTAGATTTCTGAATAACATACCTGCAGCAGAGAAGCAACTGTAGAAAGATTAGAGAGAAAGAATTTGACCAGAAGTCCTAGAAAAATCTTTCTCTCTGATATACTTCTACCTAACTTCATTTGGCAGAACCACCCAAAGGAGCCCCATGATTGATGACTAAAGTGCCTGAAAGGAAGTCATCCTTAAGAGCAGGAATAGAAATACTGCATCTAAGCCCCAGATTTCTGCAAAGTTAAAGATCTCCAGGGCCTAGGAAGGGAGATGAAAATTATACCAGGAAAAATAAAAGCATCCTTTCTCGCACACACAGATTATCCATTCTCATATTTGCTGTGGGTAGCTTAGGACATATAATTTTACCACATGCAAAAATAATATTAAACAATAACAGTGGGCTTAGCTTTTATAATTCAATTTAGCTCAAAGCCACCAGATTTGAAGATGCTTATTTTACAAGCTGTAGTATAATTGTTCTCACTCACACCATCTTTTTTGTTCATGATGATTTTGTAAATATTCAACATTTCTAAGCCAATCTATCTGCCTTTGCTTCTGCCTCTGCCTGAAGGTTTATGAAGATTGTATTTGTTAAGGAGAGAGATTTAACATATTAAGGCTTTACACACCTAAAAAGTCATTCAAGTATTTTTGTGACTTTGCAAACACAGCACCTTTCAATTATTAAAGCAGCTTTTCTTGTTCTTAGGTTTCTGCGTGAGCTCTCTTAAGAGCCCTATTAACTTGAATGAACTAACTGCTTTTATCAGACTCATACAGAAAAATGAAAAGAAAAGGACTTTTAATAAATTGGAGAGAGTTGTTGTCTTTTGGATGATTGGGAGTACTTCTTCCAAATCATGTTTATAGGAGCATATCTCTAATTAATATTTTGCATTATGATAGTTTCTAAAGTCTAATAGTCTATCACCTAATAATTTAAAGTTTTTGTGTGAGTTTCTCTGTAATATTTCTGTTGCTCCACATTCTTTCCCTTAACGTGTTATTCCTTCCCCTGCCTTTTTTTAAAAAACAGAGTTTCTTTGAAGGACAGTCTGCACCTTGGGACTCGGCTAAAAAAGATGAGAACCGCATGAAGAATAGATATGGGAATATCATTGCATGTAAGTGTTGACAGTATAATTGTACTACTGTGCAAACTCCTTTTAGTAACTGACAACACTGTCCACTGATACATAGCACTATGTATCTGGAGCAAAAATGGAACTCTACTTATTATAATGAATGAATGAATGCTTAAGAATTTTAAAAAAAAAGCAAAATAAAGGAATTAACAAACCTTTGTGGCTAGAATATTGATGTCAGCTGTGGCACTCACTGAGTAGCATTGTCTCTCTATCCTAGCTCTGAAAGGATGTGTGGATAAAATAAAAGATAAAACAAGATGTACTATATGAAGTGTATGATGGCTACTTCTGTTGCATCATATAATTATCTTTATATTTGTACAGATATTTTGGATTATCTGCCAATAACATGGAAATCATCTGCTTGTATGTGTTACTGTAGTACACATACAAACATGCCCCTCACCAATATACTCTAATATTATTGTAGGCATCCCTTTTTCCAGAAATACACTAAGGGAACTTCTTGTCTAAATCCCTGAACAGTGTTGAACTTTCTGTCATACACATTTTTTAAATCAGCACAATAATGCTTCTTTCATTTAACATTTCTTAGTTACTCTAGTGAGGAAATAAAATTGGTCTGCATATCTTCCAGTTGATCTCTGCACTCCCTAAATTTTGCTCATTGCCATAGCCTGTACTCCAACAGTCCCTAACCTTTCCAGCTCGGTGACCTGGGATGGCGGGGGGGGGGGGCGTGGCAGGTGGACATGCGTGCACACAGCTCCATTTGGAGCGCGAGTAGAGGGTGCATGAAATCACGCATGAACCTCTGCTCGTGCAAGTGGCAGGCAATTGTGTTCACATGTGAAGCTCCACTCATGCGAGCAGAGGGTGCTTGAATGGAGGGTGAATGAGTCTGAGCGCACGAGCCCTCTGCTCGTGCAAGTGGAGCTTCCAATAATCCAGTTCTGTAAATACTCTCTCCAGCACTCTTTCACTTCAGTTTCATCTCAAATCATTTCATTATTTTTATTTCTAATTACATTCACTATGCTGGAGACTCCCATCAACATTGCTTTGCATTTTCTTGGCCTCTTTTAACCATTTCTCGGCCTCTTTGGACTCCTTTTATAGAACTACAATATCTGTTTTCTCTCTACACATTGTACAATATCTTTCTCTCTTCATTTCTTGCAACAACCATGCTCTCATACAATAGGTATCCACAGTCTCTTTCAGTTTGTCCACAAAAAAAACTATATCATACTTCCCATTAATGTAACTCACATACTTCTGTGAGTTTGTAACATAACTTTTCACTGTATTTCAAGCTGCTTCCATATTTCCCTATAACTACTGTCTGTTCACTCTGTTGGGAAGCTAATGTCTCTTCTAATACTTTTTAAAATTGGATTCATCTTTTTCATCTTGCAATCATTCAACTTTCACTGCTTGTTTGTTTGGGGGTTTTTTTGAACTTATTTTCTTTTTTCCCAAGGTCTTTGGTAATACCAAAAATGGTTTATCCCACATTCAAAACCTGTCATCCCTTTTATATCCTTCACTAACTCACCAACACATTTTCATCTAAACAATAAAAAACTGCTTTTAGATTTATGTTCACTCCCATACCATGTGTAAAATACAACTGAAAGGGAATTTGATATGAGTTGATAGAATTATGAATTATATGTACAGGTTTAATAAACAAAAATGAAATGCCATAATACTAAATCAATGGACTAACAGGAAAATAAGCATGTTTTTCTTTGGCAATATATCATTAATTATGCATTTAATTGCTGCAGGATTGTAAGATTGCTTAATCAAAAGAAATCAAGTAAAATCACTATATTAATATACTTTAAATGAATGATATAAATCATGGACTTTTTTATTCCTTATAAATTGAAGAAATATATGAATTATATCTCACACTTATAATGAAACATATTGAAAACTGAAGAACAGTTCTGCATAATAATAAGAGCTATGTATGTAATTGAAGATAAGATTGTAATATTAATTTTTTTATCAAATCAGTGTTTTAATTAAGGTATAAGTAAGCAACCTTAAATCATGAATATTGAATTTATACATCAGTCAGTCTAAGGATCATCACAAAAGTGAAGTTTATGTTCTTATGGTCTTAAAGAAGCCTTTAAAGTTTTTATCTACCTCTCAGGTAGGAAACTTGGAAATATTGTTATGAGAATTTGTTACAGGGCCTTAATTTATGTGGCCTTAAAAACTTAACATCGAGGGAAGTAACAGGTTTATGTTAAGATTAAGTAACAGATGATATCTCTATCAAATTTATGGACTATTTCTCCAAATCCAATGTGGAGTGTATTATTATTTAAAAAACAATACCTGAAAGTGATTACCCAGTTTTTGCAGAATCTTTGTATACTTTATAATTCACAAATTCCTGCTATTTTGAGAATGATTGTGGTAGTTATTTACTTGCACACCAATATTCTATAATTACACGCAAATTACAAAATTCTATTTGGTTGCTTATAAGGTCTATTGATCTGGCTACCAAATTCATTTAAACAGTTAATCTATTTTGGTGTGATCTAGTAACTGTTTGTAAATAGAAATTAGTAGGGTGACTATTTAGTAAAGAAAAGATTATATCAATTTTAATATTACAATTACATTGAATTTTTTTAAATTCTAATTTTGGGGTCATCTTGACTGCTTGATTAGAAAGGTGGGATGTAAATCAAATAAAACAATCAAATAATATTGTCTAGTGTTAGAAAGATTTCTTAAGCATCACTTAGAACTTCCAACCCTATCTAGAGATTAAAAAGTAGTAGAAATGAATATTTTGTCTTCAGCAGTTGTTGGCAAATATCAGCTGCAGTGGGGTTTCTCAAATATTTAAAATTCATACAACCGTATTAATTGATCTAAAGTTTATTCAGACTCAACTGATAGAGACAAAAATGTTGAAAATAAAAGTTTGAAGATACAAAGAAGTATAATTATCAGGCCTTTGATTATTAATCTCAAATAAGCTGTTCATAGGGAAGGGGTACTTGATATTTTTTACGCTTTTTATAACAGAACTCTTTTTCCATGTTAAGTTATCACTTCCCCCAATCTTATCTCTAGACTGTGTGTGTGTGTGTGTGTGTGTGTGTTTCTGTATGTGAGGGGAATTAGTATGTACATTATATGTACATATATACACCAATACAATATGAGATAGCAAATAAATTTAATCAGGTGTTATTAATTCCTGGGCTTGCTTTTTGGAATGTGGATATATAAATACATTCTGTCTGTCTGTCTATCTCTCTTATCTCTCTCTCTGTCTATCTATCTATCAACACACAAGTGTGACACAGCAGAAGTTGGGAAGCATAGTTTGAAAGATAGAACAACTGGCAATTGCCTGAATTTTGGTCTGTATTTGTCCTTTATTTCTATATACATTTCAATTTAGGTCCATCTTTTTCAATACCATTTTCCTTTTCAAAATTCCTGAAGAAAAGAAGATTTAAAGAATGAAAACATAGGATTCATCTGTCTTTTATACTTTTATATTTTATATGAAGAGCTTGATTAACACATCATTTCAGGAACAGAACAGCAATGTTCCTAGCAATATCATTTATTATTCTATGCTTCCTATTTTGTGCTATATCCCATATTTTTTTCTAAAAAAACAATCTTTGTGTGGTATGTATGAGTAGAGTACCAATTCAAGAAACACTCAAAACATCTTCCTGAGGTATTGCAGTGGAAGAAATGCTATGGTCCACACAGACAGGAAATAAAAAATAGTAAGAATTAGGAAATGATGGGCATTAACATTACCTGAAGGATAGGTCAACCTAAAATTACAATTAACTTAGCAGTTCAGTCTAAGATCTGTTATAAAGTAATCTTGTAGTATCTGCATACATAAGGTTGGATAGTTCTTTGTTTTTTCTTGCATGGAGTATTCTGCATTTGAGGGAAATATCAACTCAAAAAGAAAGGGAAATGTAGCTTAATTTGTGTTCATATGAAAGCAAAACCAGAATTTTGAAACTAATGATGGTATTAGGGATCAAAATATATTTTACAATTAAATTGGTATTTCTTCCAATACAAATATAACTAATCAGTGCTATTTTATGACTACTGAGTAGAATACAAATTATTTAATTTATTTTTGTGGGTTTTTTTTTTAGATGATCATTCTCGAGTGAGACTGCAGCCTGTTGAAGGGGAATTAAACTCAGACTACATCAATGGAAATTATATTGATGTAAGTATACTATTATAACAAATATAACAGTTTGTTCAAATATTATTTGTTTAATGCCTTTTTAAAAATAGATAATACATATAGAGCAAACCAAAGATTTGTTCATAGAATGCAGTACTGCAGGCTACTTCTGCTGACTGCCGTCTCCCTGCAATTTAGCAGTTGGAATCTCATCAGGCTCAAGGTTGACTCAGTCTTCCATCCTTCCAAGGTGGGTAAAATGAGGACTCAGGTTGTTGGGGGCAATATGTTGACTCTGTAAACTGTTTAGAGAGGGCTGCAAAGCACTGTAAAATGGTATATAAGTCTAAGTGCTATTGCTATTATGGAATTAAAAACTTCCCAATAATTTTATCTGGCTACTTTTCCTTATAAGTTTTATATGTCCCTGCCCCCACTCAAAGCATTAATTTTAGTTTTTTGCCAAAGTTTGGAATATAGTAATTCCCATTTTAAAAAGAACCTGTTTGCAAGATTAACGTGATCAAACTCCATAATTTTTAATGCAGTGGCTTGTAATATTTCTTCATCCATCTACATTTAAGCAACCTTCAGAATGGGATCTGCATCTGTTAACTAGAACTTCTGATGCAAGCAAGACATTTCATTAAATATGTATATTGATTAATTATTGAAGACTGCTTCTTTGTTCATCCTGCATCATGTTAACTTAATGTTTTACATTAGAATAAATTCTTTAAGAGACAGTAGTTGCAGGGACTGAAAGAATGAAAAGTAAGAGTGGATATTAAAAACAATGCCATTTTAAGTTCCAGCCTATAAAGTGATTCAAATATGTTTTTTACATATAATGCATTGTTCCAAAATGTAATAATCTGAGTTTATATTTTACCTTGACTTTTTATACCTTAGAGATTCCTTGTTACCGTTTTCTAAAATTGACACTTTCATGCTATCTTAATATACACACGAGTATAATATATAAAAGGCGTACCACAATCATACCACAAAGCCCCATGATCTTTAAACATTAAGTACAGTAAGATTTTATCTGAAAAAAATAATTAATAAAACATTGTGAATGGCCTATGGGGCTTGATTTTTGGTACATTCTATATATGTCTGAATATTAATGTTTATACTAGAAAGGCTTATTTCACTTTTAATTAAACAGTCTCAACATTACTGTTTACGTTGGATACATACTTCAAGACATTGCTACAACTTCACTCAAAGCAGATTAATTCATAATCAATTGGCACCATTGCTTATCGTTCACCATTGTACTTGTACCTGAGTGTTGTTACTCATCTGCAAGACTTTTGCAAACAAGACTTCCATTTTCAAGAAACCTTATACAAATATCAGCTGTCCATAGTATTGTTGTTAAGTGGCAGAGAGACTTGGTTGCTTCTTAGTGATTGAGCAGAGATTGGCTGAGACATCTCTGTTTGGTTATTGGTCATGAAGTACCTACTGTATATTGATTGACTATGCAACCACTACAGGCTCACAGAAAAGGGTGCTGGTTAGCTATAATTGTCAACAACCTCTGTTTGATTTCAATTAGACAGCTGAGGTAATGGATAGACTGGGCATCTGGAAGCATCCTAGTCATACTTAAAAGATATCCACTGAAATCATGACTAATTAAAATCCATTTATTTGAATAGCTCTACTCTCAAACGTAACTGAGTCTGGATCCAGCTTTGAACTAATTTGTTTGAAACTAAATTGAATTCAATTATTAATTTAATAGTTTATTTACCAAGATAAGTTGTAGTGCTTCAGCTAAATCATAATACATTATTTAATGTTTCTTAACTGTTTTCTCCTTACTGTATAACTCTAAAGCTACTCTAATAGTAAGACAATTAATATAGTTTGGAGTCTCTCTAATAAACTATTAATGGTATGGTAAGCCACTTTAAATCACTCCATTGAATGGCAACTCATGTATATATATTAATCATCTTTCTCTTTTGTCACAGGAAAAAAATTCCTTAATTTGCTTAGCAAAATAATTAAAGGAACATTTAAAAAGTTTTTCGGATGCTAATGTGTGTGTGTGTGTCCTTTAAACAAATCGAGCTTCCCCGCCGCTGTCGGGAGATGGGGGGAGTC
>JANHFL010004252.1:58800-82625 GCA_032468155.1 Oxyrhabdium leporinum
GATCCATACATTTATATATATATTATATTTCTTTATTATTATTAGATTTTTATCCTGTATTTTTCATTTATATTTTAAACCACTTGTAAAACTAATGTGGATGTTATAATTACATGGATGTATTCAAAGTTTGGCAAAGCTATTAAAATAATATTTTTAAAAATACAATGTCTTCTAGGCCCAATTAAATGTCAATTATTTGGCGTTAACAAAAATCGAAATTATTAAAACTGCCGGCTGTTAAAATATTACTTTGCACAGTTCCACTGACAACTATTAATTTCAACATTATTTCTCACACTGAGGTCATGTTTCATTTATTTACTATTTCAGTTATTTATTTACTATTAAATTTAAAATAGTGCTTACTACTAAGATCTCTAGAGGTTTATACTAAAATAATTTCTATATGATAATGTTTAAATTTCTCATCTTGTAAATGTGATAAAGCTAGTCACAAAATATTTGAAATCTTTCAGGGCTATCATCGACCAAATCACTATATTGCTACTCAAGGTAAGTTTACCGTACATTTATTATTTATTTCATTAAATTTGTTTTTCTTTTTAAATGATAAACATTCCTGTAAATATTTTGCATTCATTTAAATTATAGTAAATCTTGATATTTTAAACTTACAGTTCATCAAGTGTCCTAATTTTTAAATATTATTCCTCCATCTCAAAATCTTATATTTTTTAAAAAATAACATGGAGGAGTTAGGCAAAGTAATATTAGAGTTGATATTTGAAGGTAGAGTCTTTGGTGCTCTCTGAGCTTCGTTGTTTTCTTGCATATGTTTCATTACCCAACTAGGTTACATCACCAGTGCTAGAAGGGAGTGGCGTTTGCACTGTGAAACCCCATTCCCTTTTAGCACTAATGAAGTTTTCTAGTTTGATAATGAAATGTCTGAAAGAAAACAGCCAAGCTCAGAGAGCAGCAACAATCCACAGTCAACCCAGTGGTGGGTTTCAACCAGTTTCACAACCAGTTTGGTGATCACATGCTTCTCGCGCATACTCATGTGCGTGCGCCTAACACACACTTCACGTGTAACTACTGCTGAGGCTTGTCAATCCACTCAGCCGCGCAAATCAGTGAGAGGATGAAGGAGAGAAAAGCACAGGGGCAGGTGGGCAGGCCCAGCTGATTGTTGGAGCGAAGTTAGCTGGCCAGCTGATCGTCAGAGATACTTGTTCACTTGAACCGGCTGAATCCCACCCTTGGTTCAACCCTATTTGAAGATATTATATTCCTGTAAATTAGAAAATAAAGCATAATAGATCAAACTTGCAGGTGAATAGCCAGGAGGGAGAGAGAGATCTTGAATTTACCAGAATAGTCTCTGTTCTTCTATTATGTAATAAAAAAGAGACACCTCCTAGTTCTTTGTAATGAATATGTAGCATTATTTCTACTTTCTGTTACACTGTGCTACTCAAAATGATAATTATGCTTCAGGAATTAGTTGAGATACAGCTGTCTCAGAAACATTCTGTATTCAAAGATACAAACTATGAAATTGATCGATTGATTACCTGATTTCACCATTGTTAAATACAACTTTTCAGTCTTGTAGCCCAGTACATTCCTTAGCATTTTGCTCTTGCTTACATCTAGAGAGAGGGGTGGGAGAATTTTTATGATAAAAGTACTTAACAAATAGCAGAATTTCAAGAATTTGCAAAATTAAAGATCCGCAAGAGGCTTGTTTACGTATGTGAAAACACTATAAATTCATTTAAATTCAAGTCTTTGGTATTGAAAGCAACTGTTAACATCTGTAGAGATTCCTTTATTCCCTTGAAAAGATCTGGTTTACACTTAAATTAATGCTGTCTTATTCTTTAATGAGTTTATGTAATAAAGACAACTGGTTCCCAGAAAATAGAGTTTCCATCTCCTCCCACAGAAAATGAATAAAACAATTGTATTTATTTTACAGTATAAGCTAGTGTTGCCACTAACAGACAGCTGCATCATTCTGTCTACTTACAATTTATTTCATTTGCAGGTATTAGTTATATCAGTTTTATCCCACCTAAAAAGAAAAAAAAATGTGATTTTTAAACAAAATTGGGGCAAGTTTAAACAAAGCTCTTTAGTTTAATACAGATCACTCACCCCACAAAGACAGAGGCTTACAGTGAGGACATATTTAGTGTTGATCAATTTAGTATAACGTATGTATTAAAGTTGATAATTCACTCTCACAATTTAGTAATAGAGCATGATTTTCAGCCATCTTTTCTCTTACAAGTAAATTCTTATTTAGACATTAGAAAGAGTTGTACATCATTCATAGAGACATTCATGAAACATTAATTTTGCAGAATGTTTAACATGCTTAGATAAAAATAAAAAATTGGACTTCCGGCTGACATTGCTACAATACCAGACACAGAGAAACGGAGATCTCCATTCCTGTTCTGGCTTCTCCTTGTATGTGGGCTCTGCAAGGAGCCAAAATCGCCTTGGAGAGGCAGCGAAACTAAGCAAGGGTGCTCTGTGAGGCCACGGGAGAGATCGCAACTCTCCTGGTGAGCCCCGGGGCTATTTTCATCTGTGCCACGACAAAGAGAAGAGGCAGTCTAAGATGGCTGCCATGAATTTGGGACAGCCGAGAAACATCTAAGAATAGTGCTGGAGCGAAGTTGGTGAACAGTGCTTGGAACTGGGTGAGAAGAACTTTTTTTTTTTTTTACTTGAAACCCCAAAAAGAAATTGGAAAAGGATTCACAATTATTTAACGTAGCAGCGACCTGGCACTTTGAAAAAATATTTAAAATTGAAGGAGGAATTAGAGGGAAAAAAGACAGAAAAATTGCTAAAAATACAGAAAATTGGACTTTCAATTGGATAGGCGTTTTACTGGACAGGTATCTTGAAACGCTGGAATTATATATTTACTGGAATTATTACCCAAAAATCAACATTATTTTTATATTGTAGAAGGTTGGGAAAACGATCTAATATCAAAATTTAATTAAAGAGCATCACCTGCTGATGTAAGGAATAATATATTCCCAAAATCCTGCTCGTCTACTAGAAGTTTAAATGTGATAACATGAAAGAAAATAGTACTGAAAAGATCCCTGAGGATTACAATATAAGATTGGATTGACAGAGGGACCCAAGGAGGTATAGGAAGATTTAAGGGGCTCTCCAAAGGAGCAGGTAGTTTAAGCTTGGGATATAAAGTAATAAGAATATTGAACTTTCTGAGAAGTGTTTGTAGCTTTGAACATATGGTCTTTGGAGTACTGGACAAAAGAGGGACTCAATAAAACTTAACGAGATGCTTCATCAAGACGAATAGATTGGAATTTGGGAAGAGGTGGCGTCGGCAATTCAAAGTACAAAGGAAACACTGACAAGACACTGCCAGGAAATCATGAAACAAATTGAGAGTATAGATGAAAAGCTGGAAAACACAATACAAAAGACAGTGAGTCTTCATGACGCCCAGGAAGAGGAGGAGCCAACTGAAAGAGGAGACAAAAAAATGCGACAGACAAAACAAATGGAACAAGAGGGAAAAAAAGGAGATAATAATGAAAGCAATAGGGATCGATGATATAAGCCAAGGGGAGAGTACTTTAAGGAAATTTTTTAAAAAGAAACTGGGGAAACAGGAAGATTTTTGTGGGAGAGAGATAGGCGCAAGAGTAGATATTTAAAAAACTAGACAGTGGAAAAGGACAGAGAAGGGAGAAAAGCTTAAAATGAGTAATCAAAATGTGGAAGCAGATAGAAATAAAGATCCAAGAGAGGAATATGGGAGACAAGCTAAGAAACAAATAATTAAAGCTTTAAGGCGGGTAAGAGATGATGGCTAGAAAAGGCAATATGTTTAATATGGAGTGGCACAACAAAAAAATAGAGGGATGGGATTTAGAAAGGGGGATTAATAAAATACACATTTTCATATAATAAGGAAAAGTAATAGTAAGAGGGGAAATTCAAATTTGAATGATGGTATTATTAAATTATAATTCAATATGAATGAGTGTGTTAAATAATAAATATGATCAATAAATATTTTATTTGTACTAAAATGTATGATATGCAGAACATGGTGATTGATATAAAACATTGAAATATTGAATAATTAAATAAAGGATTTTAAGTTGAATAAGCAAATAATGAAAGATTTTAATTTAACATAAATGATGATATTAGAAATATATAAGTTTATTATCCATCATATTTATTACATTTAACAATCTACGAAAGATGGTATTATTAGGCATAACTCAAATAACATGGTGGTTGGCATAAAATAATATATAGAATTGATAATTCAATATGAATATGCGTACATAAAAATGATATATTGAAATATTGAATAACGAAATAATGAAGGATTACAAGTTGTATAAGCAATAATGGAAGATCGTAGCGCAATATAAATGTATTAATATTAGAATTATGTAAGTTGGTTAAATGTAATAAATATGATTGATAATATTTTATTCATATTAAGGTATATTTAATAGGATGATTGGTATAAAAGTAACGTATTGAAATACTGAATAACTAAACAATGAAAGATAATTTAATATAAAGATGTGTATTATTATTAGAATTACATAAGCTTGTTAAATGAAACAAATATGATTAATACTAATTTATTTCTATTGAAATGTATGATACTCAGGTACCACACTGTTCACACAATAATATGTTTGTAAAAGATAAAAAAATAAAAAACTTTTTTTAAAAAAGATAAAAATCAAAAATTTATCTAGCAGATTGTGGCCCTCTTGAAATCATACATTTGAAATTCAATGGAAACAACTGCCCCTGTGTCTAGTTGTTTTGGCATGCAGTGATGCCCTATAGCATAATAATGTCCCAAGGGGAGGAGTTGAAACGGTTTACATCCAGGATCTGAAGGGTCTGTAGTTATTTTCTCGGCCCTTCTTCTGACCCACATAATGTGTTTAAGTGTGTGTGTGTGTGTGTATGTGTGTGTGAGAGAAAGATACACACAGAGAGAGAGAGAGATGGCTTTTAATAATTCTTGCCCAAGGTTTTTAGTTTCTCAGTGTGTTCTATCTTGAAGTAAAATTCTAAATTCATATTTTTAAGATTATTTCTAAGAGAATCAAAACCAATTCTACTATTTTAATCATTTGGTGACTTCATTTAATTTATGTGATCAACCTAATATGATGCTTAATTTTGTTTTGTTCTGTCTGTATATAATCTGGAAGCCTATCTATCGTTTAACAAGGAGTGCATTTTTACTTGGCTAAGGACCACACACAACATTTGTGGTTGTGAGTGGCCAATACAAAAGCTAAATTTGATTTTGTTTCATTTATATTTGAATTAATTTTGTAATTAAGTTATCGTTCATCAGTCAAGTTTTTAATAATTCTCCATTTTTTATGTTAAAATTATATTTTGATCAGACTATTTTTGTTTGAGGTCTCTGAAAGTAGCATCTGAGATGTTAGGGTGGTAGCTCCTCTGAATCATCAGTTTTTGTACTTCTATCCAAATGTCTTAGATTGGAGATTAGTTACTCAAGTTGTAAAAGTCATTCTAAATATATGCACCTGTTTTAATCATTGAATATTTTTCATATAATGAGAAAAAACAGGACTATTATTAATCAGCCTCATCATTAAGCATACAATAGCATTATAATTTGACTTCAATAATGACATGAAATAATTAAATTATTTAAACAAAAGTATGATGAAAAGTTTATCCTTTATGATATAATTTTAGCCATGAGATCCGCTAGCCCATACTTTAGTTCTGTTTCTCAACCACACATTATTTTAATAAGTGATAAGACATAATCATTTTAAGGACTTCGTAAATTATAACAGTTTTTACCTTTGTACCTTTGTATTCATCCTCATTAGAAGCTAACCATAAATATCCTAAGTTTGCATTAAGCCATAACTGCATATTTCGTATAAATAATGTTCAAGCTTAATGATACTTAATAAACCACAAAAATAAAATAAGCAGTATCTGCTGTAGCAGGAGCATATCTCACTTTTAGCAGCTTAATTTCAGTTTTAAATTCTCTTTAGTGTCCTTCATGCTTATTTCTTCCCATTTATTTAGTGTCCGAATATGCTGTGAAATCACTGGTAGGTCTAATCATTTAGGTCATACGTCCCACCAATCACTTTATCAGAGAGCTGAATGTCATTTAATAGAAAGAAAAAGGCCACTTTTTTCCTATATAATTTCACTGAAAATTACATTGGACAGATAAAACTAATACCAATTATAATAGTAAAATAATATTTTATAAAAAATAAAAAGTACAAATATTGTGAAGAAAAATTTTTAAAAGGCAGAGAAAGCAAATAAAGTAACGTCCCCCTTCAACCAAGCAAGTGCAGGTAGTCCTCGACTTACAAGTTCATTTAGTGACTGTTCAAAGTTACAACAGCACTGGAAAAAGTGACATGATAATTTTTCACACTTTTGTGAAAAAATCATTGTAGCATTCCCCCATGGTCACATGATCAAAATTCAGATGCTTAGCAACTGACTCATCTTTATTATGGTTACAGTGTCCTGGATCATGTGATCACCTTTTGTGACATTCTGACCAGCAAAGTCAGTGGGGAAGCCAGATTAACTTAACAACCATGTTACTAACTAACAAATGCAATGATTCATTTAACAATTGTGGCAAGAAAGTTCATAAAATGAGGCAAAACTCACTTAACAAATGTTTCACTTGGCAACAAAAACTTTGGGCTCCATTGTGGTTGTAGCTCAAGGACTACCTGTATAAAGAACTTTAACATCTTATCACATCTCTTTAAAATACAACAATCTCTTCATCTCATGTCTCACTTCATTATCTACAAACAGATCTTTAAAAGCTCATAGTTCATCTTAATCAACTAAATCAATTAAGAGATACCAAAAATAACAATATATCTATTATAAACTTGATCTAATAAACTTACTTGAATTCATTCCTTTCACGCATATCTGATTTTTTACTTTGAAAATTCCTCAAACCTCATCATTCAAATCCAATCTGTAAAAAATCAAATAAAAGTTACAGAGATAACAACATAATTGTTTTAAACTTAATCAGATGAATTTAAAATGCACAAATGACCCTCTTCTATTATAACTCTAATCTATAAAATATCATCATTTAGTCCTAGTCAGAAAAAAATGGTTAAAGATTGCCAGAGTTAGCAACCTATCAGTTTCAGGCTAGGCCAAATAAACCAATTTTCCCTTTGCTACCAACAGTCTTGGTCTTTAGTCCTTCAAATAATGTCCAAACATGGGACAGCCACAATGTCCCTGCTTCTATAGAGACAGCTTCAGTTTGCCACATCCTTATTGAAAATCCCCAAAAGGCCACTTTTTCTGAAAATGAAATGTATATTGTTACAGTTATTTTTTATAGTAAGTATTAAAGAAATAATTAATACTTTAGTTATTTACAGGAGCTGTGGTGGCTCAGTGGTTATAATGCAGTATTGCAGGTTAATTCTGCTGACTGCCAGCAGTTCAATTCTCACCAGCTCAAAGTTGACTCAGGCTTCCATTTTTCTGAGGTCAGTAAAATGAGGATCCAGATCGTTGGAGGAAATATGCTGACTCTGTAAACCAGTTAGAGAGTGCTATCAGGCACTAAGAACTGGTATATAAGTCTAAGTTCTACTGCTAAGTGCTACACTATGGCAAACTGAGTATTGTAGTATACTACTGACTAAGAAACATTGTTTTAGGGAATGCTTTTATCCCCACCATAGAAGCATTTTTTAAATCAAACAAAATACCATTACTACTTATTTATGTATTTATTTATTTATAAAATTTACTTGCCGCACAGTAACAGTAAGCGGTTTACAATATTAAAAGCTATTTTTATATCATATAATATAAAATCAATATTATTTAAAAAAGCAGTCTAGCTAAAAAGATGAGGGAGTATAATAAGGAGCAGGGATAGGATCTGTTGTTAACCTATTAGCCACCCCCAATGTGATACCCTCTATTGGAGCCATAAGCCAACTTGGCAGAGCCTGGTCTTTAAGCTCTTACAGAAGGTAAGGAGGATTGGAGTTGACCTCATTCCGAGGGACAGAGGGGGGCAGATGCAATGACGAGGCTCTTATGTACAACTCTTACTGAAACTAAGGTTTGGGGAGATCATTCGAGCAGTTCCAGAGTCTAATATGCAAAGGGATTAAATAAATATAATTAAACCAAGATTTAGATTTTGTTAAAATTCAATCTTGAGGAATACTCTTTTTTCAGTGTGTAAAATACAAGTTCTTTCAGACATTATCTTTACATTTAAATAATATAACAAACAAGAAAAACATCTAGAATGGATATTTTAAAATCCCAAAAGTTGAAATTATGCCCAATTGAATAAAGTATACATATTGTTCATAGTAATTAGCCAATCAGAATACTGGGTTAATAACCCACAGTTTTGCATACTAATTGACTCATGTGCTGTGGAAACTCTCCATAGAGATCGTGCATTAACAGTTTTAGTATTCCATAAGGTTACATTAAGAAGAATCACATTTCTGAACTTTTAATTAAATGACTTAGATGCTGTTATTTTGGTTACTGTGTCATGTATTTTTTGGGCTCCGAAAATCAAATGAC
Source organism: Oxyrhabdium leporinum (assembly GCA_032468155.1). Lineage (NCBI taxonomy): Eukaryota > Metazoa > Chordata > Lepidosauria > Squamata > Cyclocoridae > Oxyrhabdium > Oxyrhabdium leporinum. The sequence goes on from JANHFL010004252.1 coordinate 67,435, forward strand.
ATTTTGAGCTCTGTTTCTAATGTATTTTGTTGGCAGCTGCAATTCGACACACTAAGATACCATAATACTTTTTTTTACACTGTTAGTCTCTCCAGATAGTAACTAGTGAAAATGTATTTAAATCTTCCTGTTTTAGTATCCTGTCACCATATTTCTGTCACCATAGTTCTACAGATAGCCCTTCTGTATTTCTGCTTTTCTCTCCATCCTTAACTCCTCTCACATCCAGATTCTTCCATTATTTTTCAGATTCTTTTCTCAGATATCTATCTTGCCAAGATAGGTATCTATCTTCTACTATCATTTTATATACCAAGGACAACCAGACTGATGTAGAGAAGAGGGAGAAGGAAAGGAGAAAAAAGTCTTTTGAGGTACCATGCCTCTAGTCCACGTAACTTTTACAGAGACTATGAAGCATAAGAATAAAACAGTTTAGTTGAGTGCATAAGTGAGGAAACTCAAGCAAATACTCTATCGGAGTTGGCATTAATAAGGATTATTCAGTGAAGATTTGGCCCTACTGTATTGTGCATTTAAGAATTCTGCAAGAATTTGCTAAGAAAAATACCCTATTTTCTGGAAGGATCAAAGTAACGAGAACAGTTGCTTTAATTAGTTAAGAGTTATTTTTGTAAAATATTAAATATTCTATTGATAAAAAATATCACAGAAAATCTACTAATCAAACAACAACGCTTCACCTTTCTACAAGGGCAAATCAGTGATCATTCTTCAGTGTCATGCAAAGCCTGACACCCAGCAGAGGAAGTATAAGAATAAAAATTAAGTTTTAAGCCATTTTTAAACATTTTTAGTTCTAAGGAGACTTGCTGCATTCATTCAGCATATTAGGTATTTGCTGGACGTTTTAGAGATTGTCCTGCTGTCCTTTCCTCATCCTATTGTATCAATCTTAGGTGGTGCAAAGAAAGTACTAAAGAAATGTATTGCAGTGAGGCACTGAGGCAGTGAATGATACTTGGAGATAGGGATGATGTTTCATAGTAAAGGGTATGCCATCCCTGCTAATATTATCCAATTCTGTCAAAACAAAGGAGCAGCTAAGGATTTTGAGGTTCCCGATTACATAGCATACTTGAACCTTTGTTAGCAGAATTTTGAATGTAATCAGTGTAATCAAATCCGTTTGCCCTTGAACTCATTTCATAAGCTAAAGTCAAATCATGCCTTCTTTGAATTCAGATCCCCAATTTGAATCAAATCAGAGCTGATTTGCCTAGGCCTACTAAATACTATGTGGAAAGAGGTATTAAATGCAACTAACAATCCTAGAGAGGTATGCAATTCTAACAAAGTCTTACACTTTTACTTCCTTTTCAGAGTAGCAAAGAACCCTCCAGTCATGTTTATCGTTTTTCTTTGCTGAAGAATCTTTATAATAAGCATTATATTTCATTGTTAGAAGGTTTGCCACTGGATTCATAGCATGAAAATAATTCATGCCCCCATAGGATATTTGAGAATAAGCTTAGGCATAACTGATACTAAGCCTTGCTATTGATTTTAGTGGCACACTGACAGACTCCTCAGTCTTTTCTATGTAATTAGTCAAGGCTGCACTGATGCAGGACTTGGTGGACTGTACTCTCAACTTGGATTCTAAGGTGTTTCTAGTGTCTCTTTCCTCCATCCTAAGTCTCTGGAATATTGTTCGGCTTTTGATAATAAATCCTATGCCCCTACCTGCCCTTTAATGCTTTTCAATTCTGTGTCAAGACAAGTGACAGTCATAATTTATTCAGATGTCAGAAAATAATTTGAAAAATGTCAAGTAGAAAAGAAAAATAGGACAGAAGAGAATTACTTTCAAAGACCGACAGCTAGCTTTCTTTTTTTCCATGAATATTCTGAGTACAAAAGGACTTTGCTTGGTTTCCAGTAGAATTCAGAATAAATAGATTGAAAGTTCTTCATTAAAATCTCCTTCCTTAGATAATTTTAACTATTATTGTCTGGTTTAGGAAATCTGAGTGAGAAGGCAATGCAAATGACATTTTAAAGAACACAATTCCCCTCCTCATTCATTCTTATTAGATCATGATCTAAACCTTCAAACTGGCATGGCTGAAAAGTATGATTTCAAAAAGGAAAAAGAATGATGGATTATCTTGGAAGGAAACTTTGATCCAGTTCCTTCCAAAGCTGTTGGAATTCCTAGCCTTGCAAAATTATATTTCATCCTTTACATCTTTCCCCACGCTCCCATGCTAATTGTTAGGATCTATTTTGTAGCATGATCTATGACATATATTTCCCCAAAACATAAATCTACACAGAAAGGACTGTTTGCTAGAGATTAATGACACAATTTAGTACCCAGTCATGCAGGCTTAATTTCCACTAATTTAAACAGGACTTACTATAAATGATATGCAAAGAAATTTGCATATCTTTGCAGAATATAGGAATTATTTTAAAATATACAGGAAGTGCCTTTTTTTTTAAATGCTTAGGTGATAGATGCCAAGTGCAGTACCACAAACCATGATGTGTCATTCAGAAGCATTACTACTATTTTACTTTGTTTCTGATATTTTAGTGTTTATTAGCCTACTGGATACAGCATGACACACCATGGGTTCAGCTGCATAATTAAGGAAAAAAGCATACGGTTCTTTTACCTTTGCTAAACTGTCCTTGGCTATACATAGTCTGGTTATTATATGAAATTGGAGCACAATGCCTGTGATGATATCTTGAGTAATTGTGGTTCCCCATGATTTTTCTTGAATTGTCGCACCATAGTGCTCTTATAGATTACATAGATAGTTCTCTACTTAAGAGCACAATTGAGGCCAGAATTTATGTCTTAAGTTGGTGTGATTGTAAAGCAAGTCATCATATAACAAACCCAATTTTACAACCATTTTTTACCACAATCATTAGATTAATCCAACAGTCATTAAGCAAATCTAGTTGACTTTGCTGGTCAAAAAGCCAATTGTCAGGGTCAGAAATCACTATTGTGATTGCAGTGAGGAAGGTGCATGGTTCAAAAATTAGGTGGATTGGATTGGCTAGGATAAGATTAGATAAGATAAGATAAGATAAGATAAGATAAAGAGAGAGGATGTTGTGAGCCAGTTGCCAAGTTCCCATATTGTGATCACGTGGCTGCAGGGATGGTACAATGGTTGTAAATTTGAGGACACGTGGTAAGTCATTTTTCCAAGGTCGACATAACTTTGAATCTATGTTAAATGAACAATCACAAATTAAAGACTATTTGTACATTACAAGTGCATGCTATACATTGCACTATAGAAAGCTCAAACTATCCGGGTTTAGGTAAGTCTTGTTCCCTTAGGAACTAGTTCTGGATGAATCCTACTTCTTCAAATACCTTTGTCTTGCTTAAAACAAATGAAAGTATATTTTCTCCACAGTAATATGGCTTATATGAGCATTTCTAATCAGTCCCACATGATGGAAAATTATTATATCTGATCAATGTTTTTATACTGAATTTTCTGTTCCTAAATCTACTGGTCATCATCTTATCTGTTCATTTATCTGGCTTCTGCATCTTATCATCTACTACTACAAAACAGAACAGGAGTAAGACTTCTAAATTTCCTAGCCACTGCTGAATAATGATACTTGATTCAATGTTGCAGCAATACCATATTCAAGAAAGAAACCATCAAAGCAGCAGCAATATGCTGGCAGCGAATTTAAAATGCGTTGGCTTGGCTATGAGGTATTTGGACTGAAGGACTGATAAATGGGAATAAGGGTTGCAAGTGGTTTGCTAGCTTGATTAAAATTTTGGTTGAAGGATAGGAACCAGATTTTTTTTAGCTCTATTCTGAGCCAAGCAGTCCCAAAGCTAACTAACACATCCATTTATACATATATAGGTGCATTAATGTTATGTCTGTTTGATTCCTGAACATTATTTGAACAGTCATAACTTGAAATGATTAGGTAACAGTGATGCTTTCATCAGAATAATTAAGAAGTTTTCAGGGGTAGATACGAGATTTTTTTTCCTTCCATTCAATCATGTCCAATTCTCAGTGATTGCCTGGAAAAGTCTTGCAATTTTCTTGGCAAGGTAAAGACGTGGTTTGCCATTGCCTCTTTCTTAGGGCTAAGAGAATTGACTGGTCCAAGGTCAGCCAGCTGGCTTACTGTGTAAGGCCATTCTACAACTCACAAACCTATGGTTTCTAGCCCAATCCTTCAACCACTACACCAGACTGGTTCTCAAGTATGAGTAGATAACTTGAGATAAGTTAAGGATATTGGTTTGGCTGGGGAAGTGTGCTGAAAACTACTTTTGCAGAAGTAGCTAATTCATGTCCTTAAGAATGGACAGCTTTTTCAATAAATAATTCCTTATATGAAAACGTACCTGCCCCGAGTGCTCCCAACTATTGATACTGATTTTGTGAAGAATAGTTATCTATTCTTCTAATAGATCTTCTCCTTTTGCAGAGGACTCTGAGACAAAAAAAGTGCAAAAGGTTCCAGAAAAATCTTGAACCTTGCAACCTTATATTTTCTTTGTATTTTCAAATGTCAATTAATTTAACAAATTACTTTAATGAATTGTTAACTAGCCATGTAGGTGGATTTTGTAAATAAAAGTTTAATAGTATTTTTTTTAAATGTTCTTGCTCTTGAAACAAGTGGGCACATCTTAAGATGTAATTAAGCAATGTAGGTTATTTGCATCCCATTTCCCAAAAACATTTTATTTCAAGGGGATTACAGTTGCAACTTCTCATCAGATGTACATGGTTATGATTTTAAAATGTACAAAAATGATCATGTTGTTTTTTATAAATAATTCATGGTGGCAAACATACCTCATATTCCTTCCTCTTCCTATTTTTCCCTCAACAGCAGTCCAATTAAATGGTTTGGGCTGAAAGAGTCTCAATGTCACCTAGCTGGCATTCATGCCTAAGGTGGGACTACAACTCTGAGGCCTTAATTCTCATGGATAAATTACCAACTATGTAGTATTGTGATTGTAATGACTATGTATAGACAGTGGGATTTTAATAAATGGCAATGATATATACTACAGTATTTTCTCTAAACAGGGTTATCTGAAAGAAAACACTGTACAAGAACAAAGATGACAGACTACATGAACCCTTTGTCCTAAAGAGTCAAGCTCATATTTCAAGTATCAACTTCATCAAGATCATAGTTTGATTCTAAAATTGTAAATGTGAACTGAATTGATTGATTATTAACTAGATTTATACACTGCTCCAGTCATAACCAACTCTAAGCAGTTGGCATATCTTAACACAGCAATAGGACTTAAAAATCTTATATTTCAAAAAAGAGCCCAAGCATAGCAATACACGTGCAAACACTCTCCTTAGGGATCAAATCCAAATAGATCCAATTCCAAAGACTTGTGGAAAAAGGGAAGTCTTAATTGCCTTTTGAAAACTCAAAAAAGAGGTAGAGTGGAGCTGATCTTACCTCCAGGGGAATGTCATTCCAGGAAAGGGAAATGGCACAGAGATCCCTACAGATTCTACTCTGAAGGAGTAGAGATCTGGAAGGATTGCTTTCCTCCCAGATCTTCACAGATAGGCAGATGCTAGTGGGAATAGGAAGTCTTCAAGTTTCCCAAATACTGAACCTTGTAAGTATTTTAAAGATGGCAGCCTGCAGCTTGAATTACACCTTGAAGCAAACTGCTAACCAGTGCAGCTCTTGAAATGATAATGTTATGATGTCCATAACTGGCCAAACTACTGCATTGTGGAGCAGTTGAAACAGTAGGCTAAATAAGGCATGGCCAAGGCATGAGTAACAAGGAGAAAAACCTCCTGACTTGAAAAATGTAGCAACTTTTCCAGAGTATTTCATCATGATACCAGCTGTGCTTTTTGTTGAAAGATGTTTAGTCTTTGTTGTTCAAGCCTGCATTCATAAATTCTGCATTAGATTCTGTATGAAGGCACTTTAAATATCAATAGAAGTGTAACTCGGGGTTAAACTGAAAAGTCCTTGGTGCTTTCTAAGCTTCTTGTTTTATTGCAGACATTTCATTACCCAACTAGTAACATCATCAGTCTCCCTTTGAGCATTGATGATGTTACCTAGTTGGGTAAGGAAATGTCTGCAAAAAACAAACAAGCTCAGAGAGTACCAAGTACCCTAGAGTACTTTAATTGTCAGAGGATGCCAGTGACTTAGCAACGATTGATACTATTTTGAACAGGTATACTGTATTTCATTTGCAGTGAAGCATCTGACCTAATTAAATGTGTTAAATTTTAATAGAAATAGAACTGGGGGTTTCTCCAGGCTTATTTTTCATGGGCATCTGAATATGTCTTCTAGTATTAAAGGAGCCAAGTTAGTTACTGTGGGGGGAAAATTAGCCAAAGATTGCTTCTATTGATTGCTTCTATTTCCAAGTTTAGGATTGCATTTCATACATATTTGGCAACATGTCAGATGTAAAAGAGAATTAGACTTTTCTACTACATGGATGCAGCAATATTCCAATTTTGGTTGTATCCTCAAAGAACAGATGATAAGCTTTCAATTTAAATATACCATGATTCTCAACGAAGTTTAAACTCAGGAATTCTCACTTGTTTGGACTATGCTTAGTGAAAACAAATCAGAATCAAATAGAGTTAAGATCTTTGCTTTGTTGTCTAAAAATTGGTTTTCTGAGATTCAGACATAATTACTGATTTTAAATGGTTTGTTTAAAATCAGAAGTGAACATTTCTTATTTTTCACATGCAATAAATAGGTAAAGGAGATAAAAAAGCACCCAATCTCTAAACTTACACAGATTTCAGCCATTTATGACAAAAGACCTTAATTTGTGTTCTGAATAATCCTGTACACAGAAGCAAAGAATATGAATAGACTTCTGTCACCTAAACAAACATAAGTATATATGCAGAAAAGTGCAAAGAGCAAAATGATTTTTTTAAGCCGCAACTGATTTGTATAGGCTACTCAGCAGTTAAGTTACTGAAATAAATTGCGGCTATTAACAAATATAATGAAGAAAAAGAATGCACAATGAATTTCTTAATGAAATGACATTGTCTTTAATTCCTGAATAGACTCTTCTGGAATGTGTCTTTTGAAAAAGAAAGACACATCATCACTCTGATATTAGTTCCAAGAGTATTTAATTAATCAGTTTTCTTACAATAAAATCTATAATCCTAGTAGCATGTCTTAACTAGAAGGAAGTAGATCACCAACTAGAAGAGTAGAATGAAAGGACACACTTGTAGAATATTTCTCATACAAGAAATCTTTAAAAGGACTTCTAAATGTATACTGCAAATAATTAATACACGTGGCCAATTTTACATGTTTGAATTTTAGGACATTGGTGTGTGGAAAAAACAGAATGATCAGCAGAGGTTCCCTTAGCATATGTATGATACAAAATAATTACTTATACATTCCTTATATCAGCTTATGGGTAATATCTGTGTATTCTCTCTGTGTGTAGAGATTTAATTGAAACTTCTATGCACTGACCATATGTGAATTGAACACACCAAAATAACAGGGTACTGCCAGAGGTACTATTTCTCCCCAGCTCACTTCCCTCATTAAGATGAATGGCAAATAAAATTGTCAAGCCTGGCATTTAAGCAATTTTCTCTATAGTTATTAAAATAATAAACTATCTCCAAAAATCTGTCATTTTCAGAAAGAGCAATTTGGGAATTGGGCTAATTAGATCGACAGTGCAAACTCAAGAGAAATATTAAAACTGGAAATACAATCAGTTGAAAATTTTCTTCTGTCAAAAACTTATTTCCTCATGTGAGCCTGATGATGTGGATAAATTAGTTAAAATCTTTGGAACCATACCCTTCCAAGTAATTAAAAATCTTCCAGGCTAAGCATATCATCTGCCCTTAGGGATGGTTAATCAGGGACAGTAAGTTCCCACCACATTTAAGAAAGCTGTAGTTAAACATTTGCTTAAAATATAGAATTCTAAATTATGGATAAATATTACCCAGTATGTTGTGCATCGTTCCCCAACTAAGATACTGGAGAAAAGTAGCTCTGAACCCCAGGGGATATGAAATGATACTGAATTTTTGGATCCATTCCAATCCGGCTTCTGGTCTGATCTGAGGGCAGAAACAGGCTGGCGTGCTGTTATTATAGAGTTAGAAGAGAGAATGGTGAAATCAACATTCTTGCTACATTGTTTCAGGGTGCTTCTATTCGGGCTAGTTTATTATAACATGCATTAAATGGGCTGCCTTTAGAGACAGGAAGCTGCTGCAGGACACAGCTATTCAATTATTGGCAGAGTTTAGGCAATTAGAAGATATAACAGCAATCTTACATCGGTTGCCAGAGCATTTCTAGTTTAGAATGCTTCTGAGCACTAAATAATTTGTGATGATACTGTGTGTCTATCCACCTACACCTCGCTGAGAGGTGTAATTTCCAAAGTCAGCCACAAGAGTACCAGTCCATTCTGTTAGGTTACAATGCAGCACTGATAAGCCAGAGGAGGCTCCTGTCTTCTCCACACAATCCTTATGTGACTCCATGGCTGTTTTTAATTAAATCTTTAAAGGTCGGGGTGTTCTCATCTGCCTTTAAATAGCCGGGATCGGTTTATTTGACAAATTTTAGTTCATAAAATACTAGAATGTTCTTTTAATACATTCCCATTGACAGAAAGAAGGAAATGCTATTAGGAAGTTTTGCCTTGAAAGATGGAGGGGATTTTTTTAAAAAAAAATCCTCATAGCCTTGTTAATTAGAGAAAATAACCTCAGTGCTCAAATCTTCATATTAAGAGGAAACAGTGCATAAAACCAAATGACAACAGAGGCTTATTAAACATATAGCATCCTAAATCAATCAGCTGCATTTTTGTTCTATCCTCAAAGTTAGTGCAATTGAATTTGCTTTGGGTAAGCAGGTTGAGATTATCTGAGGGAACAGAAGTGGCACCCCACATGGCCTTCCAAGGTGACTAACTAGAGCCATTCACATATAGCCTTCTATTCTACATGCAAATCTTTATTCACACACATGTGCATTGTTTTTTAGGCAGAAGATACACATGGAGAGACCATATGCAGCAGACTCTTTTTCCCCCATCCAAAGCACACCTCTTTAAAAGCCTTCACTAGGACCAAATGAGGCTTTAAAATGTGATTGCAGAATCAATGAGATGACTTTTCAATGGGGAGTTATAATGTTTAGAGAAGGGATGATTAGCTGATTCTTCGAGCCAGCTCTCAAAAATATCCCTCCATGTGCCAATTAGACTCCATTGGCACCAAAGAGGGCTTTTTAAGATTTGATTGCAATGCAGGAAAGGAAAAAGCTCTTATGTCTAATTTCTTGCTGATTAGTGAAAAAAGCTTTTTGTTATCTTGGAAGGGACAGACAGAGTTTGAAGAAAGAAGCCGGTGGTTCGCATGGAAAACTGGAGGTTTCCAGTGCCTGAACAAAACTGCTTTATCAGTTTCAGTTTTTTAAAAAAATATGTTTCTAATATGAAAGTATAAGTGTTCCACTTTTCAGGTATGCTGAAAAATGATCTTTGGATTTATTTGTTGCAGGACCGATGCAAGAGACTATATATGATTTCTGGAGAATGATCTGGCATGAAAACACAGCAAGTATAGTCATGGTGACAAATCTCGTGGAAGTGGGAAGGGTAAGAGTATTTTAGAAACACTATGTGTGCATTATCTAAATATTCTGTTTGCAAACAACAATAAGCAACAGGATCACCACAAAGAGGTTTATTTAATCATGTAGTCTGTTTTAAAACGTCTTCCCAGTGATTATATAATTAATTTACTTCAAAAGTATAGAAACTCTCTACTTATTGCTGAATGATTATTCCCCATGTTCGCTACCATTGCTCATGAAAGTGGGGCAAGTGAGATTTGTTGTATAGCAAAATCTCAGGGATACGAGTTCCATATCTGTGACTAATCTACGGTCATGGAAGGCAAAAAAAAAAGGAGCATAACTCTAAGGACAAAGATCACACACTTTTTTGAGACAACAATTGTTAGGTTTCATCTTGCAGAAGAAGAAGAGCAGAGAACAATAGAAAACAAGAATGTAATAGTGGAAATCCTTGCAGAGTTGCTCTTAGGTCTTTCAGTCGCTGCTATTTTCAGGAACAGAAGAGAAATATATTCAACTGGTTTGGGTTAACATACAATAATTGCCAGGGAGATGTCTATGGAGATTCTCAGTCATTCAGATCATGGTTGTCCCAAAGGTGCTTTTTCAAGAGGAAACAGGCCTTTCTTGTTTTTCTTTTAAGATGTTTCACTTCTCATTCAAAAAGATTCTTCAGCTCTGACTGGATGGTGAGGAATGGAAGGATTTTTATTCCTTGCAGACTGCTGGTCATTTGCAGTCTTTTAGAGAGTTGTTGAGGCCACTTCGAGGTTTATCTGTATCCTCAGAGTCACCTGAGTAGTGCAAATGGGTATGGAGCCTTCTTGGAACTGCTGAAAGGACTGCGTTGTGCACTGGACATAAATGATGTCATATGCCTTCCCCTCTGTTTAGAGGGGGCTGTTCAATTTTGACATAGATGGCCTCTTTGACCTTTCTTTCAAACCAGCGGTCCTCTCTGTCCACAATGTGGACTTTGCTGTCTTCAAAAGTGGCCTTTGTCTTTTAAATGCAGATGGACTGCTGAATCTTGTCCTGATGGGTTTGTTCTCTTATGTTGATCCATGTGTTTATGACTGGTTGTTTTGTTTCCCCAATGTAAAGATCTGCACATGTCTCACTGCATTGTACTGCATATATATTACATTGATCAGTTTATGTCTGGGTGTTTTATCCTTGGGGTGGACAAGCTTCTACCTTAGTGTATTCTTGGGTTTAAAGTGTGCACATATGTTGTGTTGGCTGAAGATCCTCCCGAGTTACTGGGAGAATTCAGTTGTTGGGAAATACTAGAAATAGTAGAAAATGATGTATCTACGCTGGTGGAAATTGATGACATTAGGCCCATTATCTCCAATCTTTCATGGGATGTTGTGCTTCCCAGGTAGAGTTTTTTTTTTTACATGTTGACCTGTCCTGATTAGTTTATATCTAGACAAACTTACTCTTGGCTGTTTCTAGTCAGTTTCACCCTTCCTGTCTATTCTAAATTAAGCAAGGAGCAAAGATTTCTTTTTAGCTATAAAGGAACTTCAGAGGTAGGAAGACAATATTTTCATTTATAAAAGGAGCTCCAGGTAGCGAGAAAACCCAATTTCAGGCAGTGATTATATAAGACTGGAGGTCACAAAGTGGTATTCTCAGCATTGTGCAGAAATAAATCAAATAATAATTTTTTCTTATTATTTCAGCCATAACACTACATTTTTATGATACATTACTCAGGATTTGACACTTGATACCATAAATGTGCTCAAACAATCACAGTGGCACAGTTAAAAGATCAGATAATTTTCAGAAAGATGGAATTCTCATCCGGAGCAAAACATTTTTAATATGTTATTTAATCCCTTAATTCTTTCTTTTCCTGAAGAACACTGAGTGGAATTTAGGTGTTTATTATATATCATTCTTCTGAAACTTACTAGCTGCATTGAGGAAAGTACACACTATAATTGGAGGCATATATATTACATTGTGAAGAATTTGTGGTAAGCAGAGTGAATTAATCCACTTTTTTTTCCTATACTGCTGTTTTTTTAAGAAAAGAAAACCTAACAACTCAAAATCCTAGTGAATCTTGATTTCATTAATAATTATTAATTACAATTATTAAATGATATTTTGCCTTTTTAGAGCATGTGACTGATCATTCAGCTTATGTTACATTATTAAATGAACTAAGTAAGATTTATGTCAGCTACTGCAATTCCTAGAAAAGAAGGATAAAATTTAATTGAGCTTTTAAACAAACACTCATTACCAAAAGGGCAGAGATGCAAGTTAGGGTATTCCATATTTATTTTTTTACATTTCCATATTTGAAGAAAAGCCTATTTTCCAATGATATATTTTAGTCTCAGATATTTAATAAACTAAAGAAAAATTTACCTAAGCTTGTTCCAACAGGTAGAAAAAGAAGAAAACCCACTTTAAATAAAGGGGAAAAAGTTTTCCTCATGGGTTCAAAAACATTTAAGTGTAATTAATAAGGAAGCTATCTTCATGTTTCTGCCTAATAATTAATGTGTGTGATATAATTTCTATATGTGATGACCAGGTTGCTTAGCATTACTTTGTGAAACCATGTTTAGCTTTTTTAGCTACTGAAATAATAAGAGAGGCAATACATACATGTTAGAAGTATGTTAGTTTATGTTTGTCTTATTTGCAAAAGACAATGAAATAAATCACTTATTTTAAATAATTAATTAGGCATGGGTCACTAAAACACTTGTGATACATGGTTTTAATATCTTGGAATCAAAGTAGTTTATAATTTCCTCTGAAGAATAGATGCACAAACCATACAGTGATCAATTAATTGCTCAATAATATAAGTATTCATGTCATTTCCCTCTTCTTTTATTGTAAATTCAGGTTACATTCTGTGTTCAGAAGTGAATATTTCTCATGGCTTATTGTGAGTTTAAATCCTACTGTTTAGACATGTAACAGCCTGAACTACTCACAAATCAAGGTATAAGAGCATATTTTAGACAAAGCAATAAGATTTGTGAGTATAATTAAGGACTATTACTAAAGCATAAAGATGCAGATACTTGAAGTGGCAAAAATAGTCTAATTCCCAGTAAATCAATTTTCCTTCTTAACACAGGAAATTAAAACAAATTTATTGTTGTAAAACAGTCCATACTTATTGCATCTGTTTGATAGCCACATTCCAAAAATGGAATATATTTAATTGTAAGTCTTTCCTTTATTACATTTGTAATACAGCTAGAATCTGCAAGGACTTTCTGCAATTAACAGCAATAAAACATCCACCAACGATATAATGTTTAAATGCCCAGAGTAAGAAAACTGTAAGTCATAGCAATTAAAACCCCAAACTGTCTCAGAGCAGTCTCCAGAAGAGCATCATTTGTACCAACTACCAGAAAACTATTTTTTTAAGTTGTTAAAATTAGAGAAATTACAGAAGAAAAGTTAGCCTAATTTCTGGAGGGAGTTCATAAAAAGAGTGCTCAAGTTTGAAAAGCAAAACCTTTAGGCCTCTATCACATTAACTTAATGGGTCTAGTGGTTAAGACACCAGGCTAGAAATAACGAGGCTCTGAGTTCTAGTCCGACCTTAGGCATGAAAGCTGACTGGGCTAGTCAGTCTCTTACAGTCCAAGTCCAATAGATTTTTTGCTGTGGGGAAAGGAAGAGGAGAAAGGAGTATTAAGTATGCTCACTACCTTGAGATACTTACATAGAAAAGCAGGATAACGAATCTTAAAAATTAAAGTAGCTTCTCAGACAAGTCAACATTGGTTGAAGAAGGCAGTTGTTCAAATATCTTGGCACCAAGCCATGTTGAGAGATATTTGAATAAAAAGTCTAAGTAAAGAAATCAATTTAGTAGAACGCAATATGTCACAGAAAACATTCTAGAATTTGTATAATCTGATTTCATTTCATTATAATGCTTATTCAGGGTTCATCATTCCACAATGAAACTCACACTAATTTAGTTTCAAATAATATTTTAAACAATTATAAAAGGGTTTCTTGGTCCAAAGCCTGTATTTTACCCTTTCAAAATCAACAGTCCTACACGTACTTTCTCATTCTAGTGCTATAACATCAATTATTCCCATCTTTAAGTAGTATTACTGCAGACATCAAGATATCTTCATCTGATATTGTAGCATTAACTTTAGAAAACTTCTTAATACCTTGAAAAATCAACATAAGAAGTACTCTAGCTTTCCTCAACTTAATGCCCTAGAAGTATGTTAAGACTGTATCTCCAAAAATTGTCTAGTCAATTAGGTGGAAATCCTAGGAATATTTGTTCATGCTGAGCGGCCAGACTCAGTGAGATTCATTGTATGGTATGAAGCTTTAAGCTTGCAACAGGATTTTCTTCTGTGTAACCAACACTGCAACATATTAGAATCATTTTTTTTATTAAGTTTATGTAGTTATTTAGAAATACTATGACTGGGGTTTTTTCCCTCAAATAATTCAAAAACAAATATGAAACAAAATTACAGCAAAGCAGAGGATTAATATTTTCCGATGTAGAATCCCGATTCAGATTGGATAATTTATCCTTGCTTTTGAATAACAAAAAAAGAACAGAAGCTGTTACATGCTATGAATTAAATATTACTTTGTCCCTTAATCCCATTTTTCTCTTTTGGAAATGTCAAGATTTTGAAAATAGAATCCATTTATTCTGGATTAAATCTGTCATATTTTGTTTTTATTCAAAGATTCATGCAGCTGAATTTCAGCATATTGTGTACCTCTAGAATGCTAATAAGGGTTCATGTTAGTATAGTATAGTGCAGTGTTGGTGAACCGAGTGCCTAAATGGGAGTGTGTGTGCATGCGCGCGCGCATGCCAGAAACCAGAAGAGCAGCCGCCCAATGCGCATGTGGTGGTCGTTATGTGCACATGCACGCCAGAAACCAGAAGACTAGGTGGCCAGTGCACATGCGCACACCGGAAACCAGAAAAGCAGCCGCCCAGGGCACATGCATGCGCCGGAAACTGGAAGATCATCTTCCCGGCGTATGCATGCGCACCGGGCGGCTGCTCTTCCAGTTTCCAGTGCTCCGGCATGTGTGAAGCCCGGCTGGCCAGTGCACCAAAACCCAGAAGAGTAACTGGCAACAGCTCGCATGCCCAGAGAGATGGCTTTGCATGCTACTTCCGGCACGCGCGCTACTTCCGGCACGTGCGCTACTTCCGGCACGTGCGCTACTTCCGGCACGTGCGCTACTTCTGGCACGCGCGCTACTTCCGGCACTCATGGCATAGGTTCGCCATCGTGGGTATAGTGTAATGTAGTGTGGTATGGTACAGTACAGTACAGTACAGTAAAGTAATATTCTTGTTTAATTAGGATGAAGGATGACTAGCCTCATCCAAAACGTAGTTTCCATATGTCATCTTAGTGAAGCATGCAAACCAGTGTCTGTATTTCCTGCATCGGATGAGGAGAGCACATCTTTCTCCTTCTGTCCTGGCCACTTTTTACAGAGGCACAATTGAGAGCATTTTAACAAAC
>JANHFL010004252.1:82725-93404 GCA_032468155.1 Oxyrhabdium leporinum
AGGTCCTGTGACAGAAATCAGCCAAGTACCCCTAGGAATATTTTGCTCTAGTAATTTACACTAATGATTTCTAAACATATTTAGCCAGTTTTATGACGACCTCATTAGAATGTGACTGAGTTCTAAAAATGCAAACAGTGCATTGTAATTTAAGGTAGCTGTGAGTTGCCAGAAAAATTATTCAAAGATGATATATGTTAGAGTTGACTTACAGAACCTCATGCTGTTCTGGCACATGTGAATCTTAAAAGAAAGATTAATGAGCAAGTCTCTAACGGAAAAGCTATCTGAAGCAGGGGTTAGGTCTATATTGTGAATCAATAGATTTAGATGAAGGTACTCTAACAAGATATAGCAAAGAAATTCTACTACACCAGAAGATCAGATTCCAGTCTGACTTCCAGAAGAATTGGTTTGACCTGATTATTGGTATGAGCTCCTCAAACTGAGCTTTACCTGGTGATAGATTGCTCCACAACTCACTCATCCTTAATTCAGTAGAAGTAGCAACTAAACTTGGCACTGGTTCTTATCCAGTCTTAAAATGGATAAGCAATTTTGTCCTGTTATTTACCCACTTGCTTCTGCAGGAATGATTTCAGAAACATTATTCATCAATTGGGCAAGCATAAATTAATTTGGCCTACCTGCATACTATTAGTTGAGGGCAAAAATAAATCAATTCTATGTAGAGCTATCATAATTACATCTTTAGATTTACACACATGCACTTGCAGACATGTGTGTGCAGTGAAATATATGCTCAGGTTTTGTTTTTGGATTTTGTTTTTATACTAGTTAATGTACCAGTCTAGAACTGAAGAAATGCAAATTTAAGTTTAATCCAAGCTATGAAAAGTCCTTTGTGAATTTCTTTGGGCCAGTCACACTTTCTTAGTTCAGACTACTTTGGAAAGTCATTGTTCTGAGGAAAAATTGGAAGAGATAATGCTTTGTAAACTATGTTTACAAAGGGAATACTATATCAAAGCACTTTTGAAGAAAAAGACAGGTTATAAATCTAACAAATATGTATAAATTTTATGTCAGTTACAAATCAAGTTTCATGTTTGATATAGCATTCCCTTCGGCAAGAAGCAAGCTGTTTTTGGATTGCCATAATGTCTATTAATATAGCATAGCAATAACATAGGTTAAATGTTTACATATTTTATTTAATTATTATTGTATTTTTTACAATGCTAAGCACAAAAATATGAAAAAGATATTGAAAATAATAGAAAGCAAAGGAAACAACCCAAAAAACCCTTAAAGAAGTAACTTCTGATCTTCTTTACAGCAGTTATAGAAATAATTGAAACAGTTTCTGCTCTTCCCCATATGCAACCCATAGTAATTAGTAAATTGTGAAATCTCCAGTGTTTCATAAAAATAGTTCCAATAGAAACAACTTTCTGAGCAGAAGTTTCCTAGTTACCAAACTAGGTATCGCCATCAATCTTAAAAGGGACTATGGGTTGCTCTTATTTATTATATACTAGTAGCTTTCCCTGTCAGTGTTCGTAGGAGTGTTCTTGATGGTTCCTCGATTACACTGTTGTTTATTGTTAGCTTGTTTGTATGCATTGGTAGTTCCTTGATTGGCGTATTATTAACTTGATTGTTGCTCTGGTAATATCTGCCCATATGGGTTGCTGGTTTTGGTCTTTTTGTTTTCTTTTGGGCTTTTTAATTGTCTCTTTTGAGTGGTATGTAAATGTTGTTTGTCTGTATATGCTGGTTGATGGCCAGTTTGCTTGAGTGCCAGACCTCCAGGAATTCTCTGGTGTTTTTGGACTTGGCTTCATTTTCAGTTTCCCAGTTGAAACTATGGTTGAGTCTGTCCATGTTTTGCCACTAAGGAGTTTTCATCATGTCTTCTGATTTGTAGTTGGTGTTTATGGATGAGATCTTGTAATCTTCTGCGTGTTTTTCCTGCAGAGTGACTCTTACAATCCTTACATTATATGCTATAGATGACTCTTGTTTTTCTTTCTAGAGCTGCTTGATTTTGGTTTACTTAGGATGTTTTGGAGGGCTTTAATTGGTTTGTGTGCTATGGTAAAAGTTGCTATTGTTCTTTCTCTTATCCTTCCATAAATTAGTTTAGCAAATTCTGAAATCTTCACGATCAATTCTTCCATGGTTCCATATTTCTGTATCCTTCCATCTTTATATAGATAATAATCTCACTTCCTTTAGCATATAGAAGATCAATCATTCATGAACCTTTTGTAATTGACTATACCTAAGTCCAAGAAAGAAAAATTCTGGTTTCATCTGAATGTTAATCTTTAAAACTCTCTGCATCATCATAGGTATTTGTGTCCATTTCCCCACCCCACCCCACCCCACCCACACTTTTCAACAGGTCTCTCATGCATGGTAAAATGTCCCTTCTTTCTGTTGACTTTTCCAACAACAATTAGAAGTACCTTTATACATTGTAGATAATTTATCTGGTAACATATACCAATGGTACATCATTTTATTAACATTCTCTCTGTTATAAGACAATGTGAATTTCAGGATACTGCCTATAAGCACTATGTACTTAAAACTCGAAGTGTTGTTAGAGACCCCACACATCTATTTCATGGTCTGTTTCTTTCCTTCCTTCTAGGAGGAGGTTTCAAAGTATCTATAGCAGGACTAGATTCTGTAACAGCTTTGTTCCTTATGCCATCCATCTTGTAAACTCTCAGGATTCCCCCCCCCCCCCCGCCATGTATATGTATACATCCGAACTAGACTGTGAAGTTTCTCTGTGGGTATATGCATAATGGTTATCTTTTGAGAGCTGAATGCAAAGAAATTTCATTTTAATGTATGCTGATTAGTGTACACTTAAAGTGACAGTAGAGTTTTTATTCTACTCTATTCAGTCCTTTCAGCCACATTCTTTCCCATCGATCTATCCATATATTAGATGCAAAATTCTTAATCAATTTTATCATGCTCTCTTGCTCTTCTATTTTGAATCTTAACAGAGTTTATACATTTTAGCAGTTACCTGTTCATCATTTATGCAGATTCATCATTTATACACAATTGCATCTCAAGGCTAAATGTTTACTTTCAAGTAGGCACACTTAGAATTATGCCATGGATGATTTACCTGGACTTATTCTTCAGTTAATTAGCCAGTGTTAACTCTTTGTGACCCAATAGATGTAATTTTTCAGGACCATTGGGAATTGCTTCTTTGAGTTCTTACACAGTCCTGTTTGTTCCATCAGTGATAGCACATAAGCCTCTAGTAACTCTTGTCTTTGTATGATGTTTTCAAAATAAGAAATAGCTGCATTAAACCTAGTGAGATTTTTCTAAAAGATTTGGATTGTACTGCAAACACTGAACAATGGGATGGGAGTTCCTGCAACAGAAATAATTATCACAGTTCAGATTGTAAGCAGAGTTCTCCCTCAGGCATATATCTTTCTTTATATGCTGACTGAAGACAATACAATCATTTCACAATAAAACATTTAAGCAGCTGTTTAATTATGCACAAATGGAACAACAAATAATGATAAATATACGCATTTTTTATTCATTTATCATAGCAATGACCTTTTTTGAAGAACAATATATAATCTGCTTCCCAATGGAAATTATGTAGACATGATAGATTGTTGAAAAGAGGATGCTTTATAAAGCTCAACAGTTTAAAATCATCTTTAATCTGGCAGATCATTAAATAAGATGATATGTTTTATCAGTCGAATAAAATATCTGCTTATTAAATATACATCCAGGAAGAAGAAGTTGGCTTTATTCCATCATGCATACCAAGAAAGATATCCTTAAGGTGAATAATTGGCCATTATTCTCTAGGAAGCTGGGCAGATCTTTTGTAACCATTTAATAAAGATGTTCCCAGATCAACCTTAGTTGCCTCACTGAACCAGATAGCAGGAAATATGTGCAAACAGTATCCTTTGTAATATTGAAAAATTGCTAGTCAGTTTTCTTATAAACTCTTTTCTGCAAGAAGTTGTTGTTTTAGAAAATATAAAATTGGTGTGGAATTGAATCTTGAAGCCTTAATATATTGACTAGGAATCCATTTCAAAAGCCAAAAGTTTGAGGACTACATAATCCCTGAAGAAATGTTTTGGTTCTCAGGTAATGAGGGAATCCAGAATTTACATGTTACTATCCTTAGGCAAAGTGGTATCATTGTCTTTTCTACATTGCTACATTGTGCATACACCACATAAAATAACATTTTGAGTATTTATTTCTAGAAAGGAAAGAAAGTTGCAAAGATGATTGTTCCTAACTATGACACCAGAATAATGAAATGTGCATTGTGATATCATTATACAAGTTCTGTTCATTTGTACTAGACTCATACTTATCTGAACACTCTCCAGTATACAGCATGGCATAGCTAGGTAAGAAACTTCATTGCTTAGAAGAAGTCACTGAAATATTCTGGCATGTATCTCTCCTATACTTCCCATGGTTTAATTTGATGTTTTGGCCTTGAAGATGGCATAGGCCACTACAGCTAGTCACAATTAGGCCAAAATAATTGTGACATCACCATTTCAGCTCTTTTTTTTTCATATTTTCATCGTAATTATCATTGCAGATCTCTCTCTCTCTCTCTCTCTCCCTCCCTCCCTCTCTCTCTCTCTCACACACACGCACGCACACACACACACACACACACAAACACACATTTTAAAGTCATTGTCATCTTCCTTTAAAATAAATAAATATACCATAGTACGAGTGAATTGCTCTGTCTGCTACCTTCATACCAAAGTCTAAAATAGTGTCTTGCCTAAGGCTGCTTCATGAACTCATGATTTCTATTCGCTGATTTTATTCTTGGAAGATATTTTTCTAATCTTCAACTGAAATCTTTTTTTCCTGAAATTTAAAGCTATTATTCCTTTACTCTATTTTGAGGTTTTGGTGTTCTTTCTACCCATTCAGGAAAGCTATAACATTCTCTGTCATTCTTCTTTTCTCAAAGCTACATACATCTAGTTTCCATGTTTTCTCAGAGCACACTGCCTGCAATCCCCTGAGTATTATCTTGTTGTCCTTCTATGAATTATGCCAGTTAATCTGAATTAAAGTGAACAGATCTGAGCTTTACAAAACTGAAACAACTGCTAGATGGCAGCAAAGAGACAAGAAATCTCTTATCTGTTTACTTTTATGTAATGGTCATTTTGGTTTTTGCAGCCCAGATCTGATAAATCTAACTAGTATTATTTTTGAAGTATTGTACCTAGAATGGTTGACTGTATTTAAGATTGGGTATATCCAATACTGAATAGATTAGAATGGTTATTTCCAACTATTTGGAAATTTTGTTCGTTCTATTAAGGTACCATCCTATCACCACAACTACTATTTGTTTTATTTCAACATTAAGCTGTTTGTTTTGTTTCAGTCTTGTTTCAAGTTCTATATGTCAGTTGTAGTCTTCCCAAGCTGATAATGTTGATCTGCAGTGGATAACAATTTCTACATTTCCTAGCTATAAAGACCAAAGATAATTATGAGACTTATAATTTAGAATATCTAAAGGACACTAGGTGGGGAAGGCTGATCTATTTCAGATTTTCATCTACAGTATTGTTATGGTTCATCAAATGAAGTCTGTCTCTTGGTGATTACAGAAAAAGTGTCTGTAGTTTTTCCATTGATTAAATAGGGTGTGTGGGTGGTTAGATGGATGGATGGATGTAGATATTTTCAGAAGTGGTCTTGTGAGGACCTCCTTCTTAGAACTCAGAGAAAATAACTGGCTCAGTCATCTAGTTGGCTTCTATGCTTAAGTTGGGACTAAAACTCACAGTTTTCCACCTTCCAGGAGCCGTGGTAGCACAGTGGTTAGAATGCAATACTGCAGGCAGTTTGGCAGTTTGAGTCTCAACGGCTCAAGGTTGACTCAGCCTTCCATCCTTCCGAAGTTGGTAAAATTAGGACCCAGATTGTTGGGGGCAATATGCTGACTCTGTAAACGGCTTAGAGAAGGCTGTAAAGCACTGTGAAGTGGCATATAAGTCTAAGTGCTATTGCTATTGCTATTCCAACCCAGGACCTTAACCACTAGATCAGAGCACCTGTTATATATATATGTGTGTGTGTTTGTTTCAGAGTTTACCTTTTACCCTTTTCAACCGCTTTCTCAAGTCAATGGAGTTTTCGCCATTCTTTTCCTTTTCAGTCAGAAATATCTGTTTAGTGTTCATATAACAGTTTGGTCTGACTTGAGAATGGATGGTTCCCTCCTTGTCAACGTGAGCCATTGACCTGGAAGTGAAATCATCAGTACTTCAACAGATTTGTCCAAAGCATAGTCCAGTTGTTATATCCTTTTAATGGGCTAGGCAGATATCTGTCTGGAATGCTTTAACTTGAGTTCTTGCAATGAGCCTAAATGGCCCTCTCAACTGTATGATTACTAGTACAAACTCATGATATTCAGCTAAACTTGGTGATATCAGATATATTGTTATGTGGTCTTTTATACACTCAGCAGTTTTTACTGTACACTCAGCTCTTTTCTTTGGTCACTTGCTGTACCAAAATGTAGTCATTACTCACAGTCACTGTAAAGACAGTTTGGAGAACTGAGATTAAAAATCTAATATACAGTACTGTGACTGTAAATGACTTCTGTTGTAAATCAAATGGCAACTCCCTTTTCTTTCCTCGTTCAAAATACTTTTGAATCCAGAATCTTCAAACCCAAAGCAAGTGCACTTGTTCCTGTAAGCCTACATTTCTATATCATATAAGAGAAAAAGATGCAGTTATAGAACGACGGTGTATAATGCTTTAAATATTTTCAATTCTTGGATCAATTCACCTTAAAAAAGTATTACATATAATAAATAATTTTAACTTTCCAAAATTAGCACATACAAACATATCTAGACGTTACTTCAAACGAGCTACCAATATCAAGCATAATATAGATCGGGGGTATCAAACTCACGTTGTCACATCATCACGTGACATATCGTGACTTTTTCCCCTTCGCTAAAATGGTGGGAGTGGCCAGTGTGTGATGCATCTGGCCTGCAGGCTGTGAGTTTGATATCCCTGCTATAGATAACCAGGAAGTTAATTTTAATTGCATTATCTATTACAATATTCATTTAGCTACCATTTGGTACAATATTAGCACCATATTTACTGCATATTGAGCTATAAAATATACTAATTGCTTTGCTTAATCATCATTATAAATTTCTTCTATTTATATTATGGTCATTTCCCAATGTTTATTCAAATCTTTGACTTATGTCCACAATTGAGCCCAAAATTTCCATTGCTAAACAAGGCAGTTAAGAGAGTTGAACCCCATTTTATGACCTTTTTTGCCACAGTTGTTAAGTGAATCACTGCAGTTGTTAAGTGAATCATGCAGTTGTTAAGCAAATCTGATTTTGACTGTTTGACGTTGCTTGTCAGATGCTAGCTGGGAAGCTTGCAAATGGCGATCACATGACCTTGAGATGGTGCAACTGTCATAAATACCTGCCAGTTGCCAAGCATCTAATGATGTGACTATGGGGATACTGCAACAATTGTTAAATTTGAAAAACAAGTAACTTTTTTCGGTGTCGTAACTTTGATTGGTCAGTAAATGAAAGATTGTAAATCGAGAACTATCTGTACAATGTTTGTTATCATTATTAAGAGTTCATGAAAATGTAGAATTGGAGAAGTATTTTATTAAGTCTGGCTTGGTAAGAGATAAGGAATGTATTCAGATTAACATTTCAAAAGCAATACTGAAATTCATCTGTTTTCTCTACAACCTGGATGGGTCCATTCTTCTTCCTAAATGTTATTTGATTGCATTTTAATATATGGCCATTTCATTTTGCTTTTAAGAATTCATTTAAGACCTACAGACTCAGACTGACCTTGACTGCTCGATAGCCTATTGCTTCATAACAATCAGTTTAATCTGTTTATCAATCTGCATATTTGCGCTCTCACAGATTATACATATAAGCTTCAATCTCATTTCAAAATCTCAAGAGAAACTTATTTCACAGATTGGTTTTGGCAATATCACCCTATATTCCAATCTTCTCATAATTTATATATTCAAATATATAGATACTTAAATCAATTGTGCTGCTATTGTGTATATGGTCCTCAAAAAGAAGGAGCTTATTTCTTTTCTAATAATAGTTTTGAGAGCAAATATTAGAAATTTGGATTTGAATGTGGGAGAGACACAGACATTGTAATGAAGATTTCAGCTTGGGTTGAAATTGCTCATATAAAAAGTAAAATTCTGTTTTGTTTACCAGCTGTGAGCATCAATTTTATTTATGTAGGTTGTAGTCAATATATCGTAAACATTGAATTAAATGTTTCGATCCATGACCTATGATAAAATTTTGAACTTAGACTTTGAAACCTCTTTTAAAGAATGGGATCCTACACTTCTGGGCAGAACCAATATCTTCATGCAGTTGTGCAGAGGTAATGCTAAGCATTTTTTAACTGTTGGTTGAGTTCGGGAAGAAAACACTAAGAAATTTAAAAAGATAAGTAGCTAAATGCAGGATTGTTAGCATTCTAAATATTAAGTTCAGTAGTCAATTCATGCAATTCAATTATACAGTGCATAAAATATAATAAGGTTACACTGGGTAAAGTTGGGTTCCATCTTTGACATTGGTTGAAGTTCCAGAATAATTGCCAAAAACATTGCCATTTGGAGTTTATTATATAGCCTAACCTAAGAGAGACAGTGGTAAATTGATAAAAATAATCTCAAATTCCTCAGTTTAAAAAGTTAGTAAAGCTCACTTAGACATACAGATTCTGGAATCCGAAACCATGTGGGCTGCTACATTTTGAATCAACTGGAGCTTCTGGATGCTTCTCAAGGGCAGCCCCATGTAGAGCAGTAATATACACTTATGCCTCTTCAGTTAACGGTGTTTATTTTGGACTTTTTATGGTTATATTGTATGTCATGTCACCTTTACTCTACAATCCTCCTGTAAAACATTCTGAGAGGTGAACATATGGTATAAAAGCTGTAGAACAAAAGATAACTATGAGCTAAATATTCCAGAACATGAGGATAACTTGAGAAAGGCTGTTTTAGAATATTACCAATAATTATAATCATCCAACCTCTTCTTCCTCTTATTCCCCTCATATCACACATTACATTTTTTTTGCCATATGTCCATTTTTTATTACTTAAATTTCCAGCCTCTTCAAAACAAGGTATAACTGTATTATGTTATCTTACATGAAAAGTGTCTTGAGGATCAGTTCTAAGATTAAGTGAATAGCAATTATTTATTTCAGTTTAGTTCTCTAAAGTAATACACATTCCTGTATCATAAATTTCTTTATCAACTAATGCCATATATTGCTCAAGTTTGAATTAAGTAGCATTGGCTACTTTTATACATATCGGCGCCAAACTCTTAGCCAGATTTAATATCATTTTCCTTATCCACCTTACCTGTAGATATAAATTGAAATGAAAATCTTTCTCATCACTTCAGTGACGACAGTAAATCAATATTTTGCTAACATTTATGTATCAAAATGTAAATGTGCTGAAGTTGTGCATAAAATGTAAATAGTGTGTTAAAATTATTTTATTCATTTATTGGATATTTAAATGATATCCAACTTATTGTGAACTCTGGCTGATGTGCAATAAAGAAAAAAACAAGATGAAAATCCCAGTTAAAATGCAACAGTAATAGGAGACCAGGTTCCAGTACCCAAGGAAAACAGTTTTTAGTGCCATCCTGAAAGCAACAGGTTCAGGTCCTACTGTAGGTCAGAGAGAATATCATTCCAGAGGGTCAGCACTGCAACAGAAAAGGCACATCTTCTGATTCCCATCATGAAGCATTATGTTTCAAAGGAGGAACCCTAAGTGTCCCATCAGGCTAGAACGTGTGGCAGGTAGATGCCATTGGGAAGAGGTAGCCCCACAAACATCCTGATATCTGCAAGATTTTAAAAGCCATGGTTGGCATACCCTTAAGTTTGTTGATATAAACACTACTTTTTGTTTTAAAAAAAGGCTGAAAGAGTAGAGCCAGTTAGATAAAGGAGTAGATTATCAGATTCACATAGCTATATAGTTCAGTGGAAGCATCAATCATGGCCTGGTCCTCTTACTGAACCTGCTTCACTGTGGCAAAGAACCATAAATCAAGTGGAAAGTGTATTGACCTCTGAGAAATATAGTATAAAGCTGGAAGATAACATCTGTGCCTGTGGTACCTCTTCCCGGTTAGCAACAAACTGCTAAATCCTATTTATCAGAGTCTGTTAGCCTTTCAGAAGTTCATTTCAGGAAATTGTGGAGGCTGCTGAGGCCATAAAGGGTGGGAAAATCAGTTTCTGTTTACCCCCTTCGTCAGACAATATGATGGTCCAATTTATATAAGGTATCTTAAATGTGCAAATTAGATCTGAAAAATCGCAGGGAAGGACACTTAATTCAAACTTAAAATCTAATTTTTATAATGTCTTTATGTATTATACATCTGAATTTGGTCCACTTAAACAAGAGGCAATGGACACTTTCTTCCCCCCCCCCCCCATGTGCCTTGGGGGAAATGGATTGTTTTAATCTGTTTTCTTTGTACATTACCTGTAGTAAGAGTGGGGAGGGGAGGGGAATTCAGCTATCCAGATCC
>JANHFL010004253.1:18196-39409 GCA_032468155.1 Oxyrhabdium leporinum
AAAGAAAGAAAGAAAGAAAGAAAGAAAGAAAGAAAGAAAGAAAGAAAGAAAGAAAGAAAGAGAAAGAAAGAAAGACTGGCTGTCAGAACAAACCACAAATTTCCAAGAAAAGAAATCAAAGCCAGGAAAGCAAAGATCTCCAGAAGGAATTTAACAAAGAATTTCAGAGAGCTGTTGCTAGGGTCAAGAAGCAGGAATATAGTGACATATGTAAAAGCATCCACCATGCTAACAAAAACAGAAAAATAAGGAAAGTTTTCCAAAAGATCTCTAACTCACAAGATGATTCCAACTTTAAATTAATATGTGAAGCGATGCTAATGGATAGAGAGTTAATAATTTTTTGAAAAAAATCAAAGATGGAAAGAGTACAGGTAGTCCTCAACTTGCAACCACAATTGAGCCCAAAATTTCTATTGCTAAGTGACACATTTGTTAAGTGAATTTTGCCCCATGTTACAACCTTTCTTGCCACAGTTGTTAATCACTGCATTTATTAAATTAGTAACACAGTTAAGTGAATCTGGCTTCCCCATTGACTTTGCTTGTCAGAAGGTCACAAAAGGGATCATATAACCCCAGGACACTGCAACTGTCATAAATATGAGTCAGTTGCCAGACATCTGAATTTTGGTCATGTGACCATGGGGATGCTGCAATGGTTGTAAGTGTGAAAAACGATTATTAGTCGCTTTTTCAGTGCTGTTGTAACTTTGAGCAGTGACTAAATGAACTGTTGTAAATTGAGGACTACATGTATTGAAATTTCGTGCAGTAGAGATATCAATATCCAAAATGCTTTAGAAGATATTCCCTATATATATATATATTAGAATACAAGGAATAAGCAACATTTTGCTGAAGTAAGCTTAATAATTGAAAAAGTTAAAGAATACCAAAAAGAAGTTAATGTGGGCTTCATTAATTATAGAACAATTAATAGTGCTGACCATATCAAGTTTTGAATGTGCTCAGAAAAAATGGAATTCTGAAACATTGTCCTTGGGAGAAATCTATACACAGGACAGGAAGCCAACTTTAGGTGAACAAGGTGAAACAGATTAGCTCTGGTCAGCAAAGGAGTGAGACAGCCTATATGTAGAATATATATTGAGGGAAACTGGATTGGAAGATGAGTGTGGTTTTAAAATTGGAGAAAGAAAAACCAATAATCTTTGGACTATGATGATGATACTACTCTGATCATTGAAAATGCAAATGATCAAATCAATCCCCAGTTCAAATTAAAAAATCAGGCTCAAGTTATCATATTTTGAGCACATTATACAAAGACCCAGCTCCCTTATCAAGTCCATGATGCTGAGAAAGACAGAAGCAAAGAGAGGAGAATGATTAGCAGAAAAGTGTACTTTTGAACTATAGCAAGATACAGAAAACTGAAAGGCCACGCCTCCTATCTTAGAGAAGTTCTATCCATGGAGTCACTGTTGCAGACTTGATGGCACATGATCAATCATTCAATCAATCAATCAATCAATTGGTTTGTCCTTAAATATGCTATAGGATAACAACCTTCAAAACACATTCCTTGTTTCGCTCATTTGGAGACAGAATGAGTGAAAAAGCATAAACATTATACTAACGAAACTAACTCATTCATTTTGTATCTTCCACCAAATAAAATATTTTTATTTGCCCTGTTCTGATCCTTCTCTTCCAAAAATTTTTATAGTTCTCCACAGCGTATCATCTCAAAAATGCTTCATTTTTGTAGAATTAAATGCTCTATTTCACATTGCTCAGCATAAATGCATACTGAATTCAGTTTACACTGAATCTCTCAGAACATCTTTCATTTGCAAGTGCTTTTTAGCTCGTGTAGGGATCTAAGACTCTTTTGGAAAAGTTTGTGATGCATGGATATTTAAATAGATATTTCCTAGATAATATGAATTTTCCAGATATTTTACAATACATGCCAAGTGCATACTGTTTGTGCAGTTTCCTGGCAACATCTCAAACGCCAGTCCAATTCAAATCCATGTATATATTTATCTTCATACTGTCATCCCTCATTTCATTAAAGTGGAAAATGAAAAGAAGCAATGTCTGTAGAGAGTTTAATAAATGGAAATGTGCCCAATCTAACATGGTGCCAATATAATTTATTTCTTGGTTATTTCCCTTTGGAAGTTAATTCAGCTCATCTTCACTGGAATCTGACTAGCTAATGTTAAGAAATCATTAGCAAAATTCTATGTAAAGTTTACCCAAATGGATCAACATGCTGGGTGGGGAATTCTGGGAGTTGAAGTTCACACATCTTTAAACTGCCCAGGTTGAGAAACATTGTCTTGGGTCAATGAATGAAAGTATATCAGAACAGCAGTATATATACATTAGAGCACCATTTAGTGTAACAAGCAGTAAGCAATCCAATGGTAGCAAAATACCTGGTACAAAATTTTGTTTTTGTTTTAAGTTAAGTACTACAGTACCAGAAAGAAGAAACCACCTACCTGAATATACAGTTGGAGTTAGTGTTGCATATATTTAATCACAAGTTCATTCAATCAGATTTCCTTGCCTTTCTGCTATTTTTTAAAATTTGCAAGAAAATGCCTTTTATTTTCATTAGCAGCTTTTCCTGTTTTATATATTAATGATAGGATGATCCACCTAGTTTTCTCCCAAAAATTTTTAATATGATTCAAAGAATCCTGATTCATGCTGATTGGGCAACTTATACAACTTATAAGTTGTAGCCTAACATCTCTAGAAGGCATTTGCTTCCACTGGCTTAATATACACATCTCTACATGTGCATTTTTCCAAATATACATATTTTAATGTATACACAACTTGTCCTGATAAAATTGCATTTTCTCAGTCTTAGTTAAGAACTGCTGTACAAAAATTTACAGATGGGTTCAGTCTGAAGGATCGAGTATTAATATCTAGTTATTGTTTATGTATATTGTGTTGTAAATTTTATTTTGTTATTTGTTCAGTACTATGAGTTGCTTCAGATAGTGCCTAAGTTTTAAACTGTGAAACAAAGAAAGAGATTAACAATTCAGTTACTGAGAACTGACTCTGTTCAAAATACAAATAATAGTAATAATAACTTTTATTGTCATTGTACATATAGACAATAAAATTGATTCTGCTCCTGCTGGTGCTATCCATAACAAAAATACAATACAACATAAATAATATAGAAAATGGTTCTTATACAAGTAACTAGGGAGAAAACAGTCACATGTTTCCATGTATGCATGGAGTGATTGTAGTTGTAAAATGAAATCAGTTCGCCAGAATTGTCCATAATTCTAGGTCTATTCTAAAGAGGGGAAAGATGCATTAAAATAATTAAGTCCCAAAACTATTGAATAAGGGTTTTTTCTCACATTCAAATCATGGCATGAACATACCCCAATAATCATTTTCATATAGCATGTCCTGTTGATGTTGCCTTATTCTCATTCCCAGCATAAAGCTGAAGTAGCTAAAAGTTATTTGTTGTTGTTCTAGTTTAACAGTAATATCCTTTCCTTTCCTTTCCTTTCCTTTCCTTTCCTTTCCTTTCCTTTCCTTTCCTTTCTTCTTTTGTAGAAACAATCCAGAACACTTCACAGTGTAATGTCCAGCTCTTATTGGCTACTGCAGACACAATGTGTCACTTGTAGTCCCTGGGTCCAGTTTTCCAGGGCCATTCAGTCTTGGGTGAGTCTGTTTGTTTGTTTCAGATTTTTTCAGCTTTCCTCCTATACCTCTGAGCTCATCCCCCCTTGGAGCCAAGATCAGTTCAAACAGCAACAAGGTAGTAAAAAAGCTGTGTTCTACTGCTGCTGCTTCAACACACAACTCACTCTACCTGTCAAATAGTAAATGTGTCAAAAGATAGATTAAAAACAGCTGACAGATTTAGCAATTGTGAGATTAAATGGAAGGAATTCTCCCCTACACTAGGAGACCATCCAACCATCTAATGGAACATCTTGCCCCTTTAGGTGAAGCTAGCCCCACTTTTCTGGCCTTCCCAAAGAATGTTAAAACTTGGCTCTAAC
Organism: Oxyrhabdium leporinum; assembly: GCA_032468155.1. NCBI lineage: Eukaryota > Metazoa > Chordata > Lepidosauria > Squamata > Cyclocoridae > Oxyrhabdium > Oxyrhabdium leporinum. The sequence goes on from JANHFL010004253.1 coordinate 22,228, forward strand.
AACTGGCACGGTGATCCTACAGTAGTATGCAACTATTGGTATTAGTGGCTTGAGAACTCTCTCTATGTCTTTTTAACTTTGTCTGTTTCTGTAGGATTTTATGGTTTTTACTCATAAACTGCTGGAGAAGAGCCACAGCTGATGAACCATTCCCTTTCGGCCACTTAACTACATTTTCCTCTCCCCCCCTTTTCCATTTAATGGAGCAATGGAAACAATATAGCTGAGTTTTGCAGTCATGGTTTTGCCTTTTTACACCGGCTATGAAGCACTAACTGGTCTGCTAAGCTTTATGGTTCTGTTGTTTTATGGGAATTGCTTTTCTTCAAAAACAGTAAGTTTCAGTCCAAATGAGCCCATCTCGTTTCATATTTCAGCATCTGTCTTAAAGTTGCTTTTATCAGCTACCAAAACTCTAATCAGTTTATTTAGGAAGACATCCCAAATGTGAAAAAAGCAGTATGGTTTGTAGTAGTGAAACAACTGATTTGGGGATAAAGAATAATTCTTTTCTTAATACAGTATTCTCATCAGACTCAAGCTGTCAAAATAATTTGGATTCTGATAAGCAGATTATTTCATAGAAGTAAAAAAAAACAGATGAAACTTATCCCAATTCAATTTATTAATAAGCATCTGATGGTTTTTCATGTAATTTCTGGCCTGAAGCAGAAACACTCCAGGGGTCCAATCATAATTCCTATTTTTAATAAAGACATTACCATTGCTCTTTCATAGCAACAAAGCAACAATTTGTACAAATTCCTGGCCCATAACAACACTGTATTTCTTGTGATCCCATTTGTTTTGGTTGGAGACAAGAGCTACTAAGTAAATCTGCAGGAAGCATTCAGGGAATTTTGAAAAAAACAGAAATTATATCATTGTCATGCCTCTTGCAACTTATTTCTCCATTAACAGAAAAGTAACACTGTACATTTAATTTCAAGCAAATGATCTGTCTAGAGCAGATTGTTAACAAGTTTCAGATGCTCACTGATACTTTCTATTTACTTAAATTTACAGGGATATTACTTTCATTAGTCAGTTCCTGATTTGGCAGATAAGGACACATGCAAACTTTTACTAAACGTGTATTAAGTTTAGAAATGCAAAGGGATTCATAGAATAAACTAAGAATAGAATGGAATGGAATAGAATAGAATAGAATAGAATAGAATAGAATAGAATAGCTTTATCCATTGTCTACCTATATATCTTGTATCTTTTCAACTACACTGTATTGCAATCCTTCTGCATAATAAACTTTAAGGGTGGAAAATTTTAAGCAAAGGAATTCCCACCCAGCTCAGATGAGTCCAAAATCACAGATGCATATAAGAAGAAAAGCAATAGTTTTTATTGTACAAAGGGAGACTTGGTTATTTGCCTATAGGAGCTGGGTGGGCAGAGCACTCAATTCTGGGGCCCATGGATGAGTCTCAAAACTTGGTTAGGCTTTTATTCTAAGATTATATGACTCAACACCCTACTACTTTCTTACACTGACTAATTACAAGACCTGCCTTATATCATGTAGAATTTTTGACAGTCATTCAGTGTTTGTACCAGATATATTTGAATATCCCACTTCCAATCAGATATCTTTCGATTCTCCCTTCCAGTGACAGGAATTAGTTGGACTGCAAGGTAAACATTTACCGTAATCCTAAATGATGGAATTAAAATCACTAGCTGATTTTGACTTAGCAATGTCTTCAAGCAATGTCACATCCATTTTCATGTATGGGTTACTTACCATGAATGAGAAATGTTGCACTGAAGAAAAAAATTCAAAAATATCTAAGCCCACTAATAAAAATACATCTTGATGAATTCAATAAATCTTACTTCCAAGGAAAGACATTTTACCAATAAAGAAGAATATTTGAGGGTTGAAATGAGGGGTCCTTGATACATTCTGAGCTTGGTTGTTTTCTTGCAGATATTTCATTACCTAGACTAGGTTACACCATCAGTGCTACTGATGACTCAAAGACATTTTAGCTCAGGCTGTTAAACTGAACTCAACATTCCTCTGTGGTTTTCACTTCATTTCAACTTCATCTTTTAACAAGGAAATTAGGCTGTGCGCTGAGTATACCAGGTTCAGATCACTTATCTTGGACTGCCTTAAACTTATTTTACCTTAAATTCCAAGGCCATCTGATTACTTTGTAGATGTGGTTATTTGTCTTGTACTCTTGCCTTCTCTGAAGTGAATGAGCAGACTTACAGGATGGTAGTAAAGCAATTTATTACCATGAATATGGTGAATACTTCTCAATCTTGCCAAATGCACCAAAATGTTACCACCTACCTGCAGATGATTTGTCTGAACAAATAGCATGAACTAAGAAATGTTAGTAGGGTAAGCATTCTAGATATTGTAATCTAAACTTGGATGAGATTAGGAACAATTTAAAATGAAGACATGATAGATAGGTAAGGCCAATGAATGATTCCCCTGGATAGCTCTCATCTTTGCCAAATGTTCTTATTTAGTTAAAACCACAAATGAAAAAAGTCAGGCTACCTTACTACTATGATCAAAAAATATTTCTGGCCATACTGATAAAGTTCTTCAATGAACTTTTTAAATTATTTCTGAAATGCTTATTTTTGGAAACTGCCTCGAGCACAACTGTGGAGTAGATCATATTTAAATCAAATAAATAAAAAACCTGTTCTTATGTTGAAAGTATGTTTTGGGTAACTCACAGCTGTTTATTTATTTGATTTAAATCCAAACCCTTCCAGAATCATGTCTAGGTCTGTTTACAAAAATAAGAACTGCAGACATTAGAGATGGGTAACATATAACAGACTTAAGCTGAATTAAGATATGGTACTTTGAAGAGTAAGAAGGTTGAGTGAAAGCTAGTGGTATATTAACATGACCAAAATTTTCCAAAGTACACCAACAATAGGATCTGGACCATTACAGACTAAAGGTTTAAAGATACTCTTCTAACTGGTTAACTGATATAGGATTTATGTTCCACTTGTCTGATAGTTATACTGTATATACTATTCAAAACATTTATTTCATGTTATTGTTTCTTTAAACTAAAATATCACATTTACTACATCAAATATTAAGCATATGCTAATTCTTGCCTTACTAGTTCCCTACCTATAGAATATATTTTCTGTGCCTTTCATATACACACATATATATGTGCACATGTGTACATATACATACATACAAACATAGTCTAATCTCCCATCTGGAAACTCGACCATGTCATTTCATTGTATACAGACAGGATCTGTGTCTCATGTCTCAGGGAATACCATTTCGTAGAAAGCAAATATAAATAAATTCACATCCAAATTCTACAAAATATTATCATAGTAGCTGATACATCAGATAAGCCCTACTTCATTTGTTTCCTATTCAGTGTCTTATTCTAAAGCATTTTAGCGTTACTATTATACCTAATACTATGCTTCCCTCTTCTATAAGGGGCACTTTCTTATAATTCTACCACATTTTTACCATAATTGTCTTTTTAACTATTAACCTGAGCTATTGGCATTATTTGGTCCTTCTTGATCTTTTCTTATATTTGTGACATTAAAATGTCTTTAAAGCACAGTATTTCTCCTAAGTGAAATAGCAATATTTTCTGATCAGGGAGACAGCTGTAGCCCTTTTCATCATCAATGACAGGTAGGCTGAGATGTGTCTATTCCATTGCTCATATTTCCAGATGCTCTGACTGGAGCTGAGAATGGTTAAAACATTAGCAGAATCTTTTTTTCAATCTACTGCTGTTCTCATTGAATGAAGATAGCTGATTGCTCCTGGATTTAAAGGCCAGATGTCCATGAAGCACCTGCCAATGATTGCATGAGACTTGGGAGTTGCCTATTGTCCTCTTACCAGGAAGGCTGACTGAAAATAAACACTTCAAGATTATCGTAAAGGTGCTAAGAGTCTCCTTCCAAGTATGGATTTTTGTCTGCAATACCATGAAATGGAGCATCAATGATTTGGTTGTGGATTTGGAGATAATATGATTTGGAAGGAGTTTTGAAACTAACAGAACAATCTAATGCACATTCACATGAAAATAAGTCCTGCTAATAGGATACATTTTCAGAAATAAGTGTTTGAAAGTCAGAAGTACCATTCTGGCAAAATAGCATTATTGGACTAAGCTATGGAAAGTGCGGTCCTCCAGAAATTATTGAACTACAATTTTCGGCATTCCTTATTATTTCTTCTTCCCCAAACAGGGACCAAAGCAGAGAAGCATCACCATTTATTTAAAAACAAAACAGAAAAACCACATATGATTTAGACATGATTTAGATAATAGTGTTCATTAGAAACTCTTTGCTGAGCAAACATAAACTTTGTAGCTTGTTTCAATTAGGATTCTTTTTAAAGAAACAGTGTTTTCATTCTTGAAGTCATAGGGAATACATGCTGAGTTGCTAATATCCAGAACAAGTTACTTGTTGACATCAACAAGTTGTTAGCTTCCCTGGTATAGTAAAGCAAGAAAGAAAAACTGATTAGGTATTCCATTTGTATGTATTCAGAGTGTCAAAGCAGAATAAAGTGCCAGATTAAACACACAATTCCATTTTGACTCCTTGGCAATATGACTTCAAATAGCATGAAGATGGAAACTGGATCCATCTTTTCAAAAGTTGTTCATGTTCACTGATAAACAGTGCTGATATTAAATTCAGTCCTTATATCATGGCCTGTGACATGATGCCATCCTGCTCTTGTCTTTTTGTTGGAAGCAGCAGGACTCTGCAGATACCCAAAGCTAAATGAAATAGCAAATTTCATTGCAAGGCAAAGGCCTATTTTAAAAATATTTTTGTACCCTCGGATATAAAATTATCTGACTGGTCTAGCATGCTCCTCGTGATAGGCTTGTTTTCCATGCCCATCAATGCCATTGATCCAAAATGTAATATACCTTCATGAAATAATATCTAATGAGGAAGACCAAAGCACAACTATTATGCTTGCTATGGGTTCTTTAGTAATAAAGAATCATTTTATCCTATTGTGATCCATCCAGAGTCAATCCGGAGTCAAGTGGCACTGAAACTGATTGAATAAATGAATTAATAAATACATAAAAGCTTGGTGAAATTGGAACTAACTACACAATCATGTAACGTTATAAAAATCATCTCACAAAAAGCAAAGGAATTTTTGTTGTTGTGGATGCACAAATAGGTGGGGGGGGGGCTCCATCAAGTACCAGATAGGTTAGACCAGGGTTTCCAACCTTGGCAACTTTATGACTTGCTGGCTGAGGAATTCTGGGAGTTGAAGTCCAGAAGTCATAGGTTGGAGACCCCTGGGTTAGACTGTAGGAAACTTGGAGCCCAAATACTTTCTGTGTGTTCCGCTAGTGAAAAGCCTCCCAGCCTGGTCATTATGAGCTCAAATTTCCAGCTGTTTTTGGAACTCAGCCATTTACATAAAACTTTGCAAGGTATTAAAAAAGGGCTAGCAAGTTAGCAGCTGAGATACAGCTTTAGGAAATTGCTACAAAACTAAGACCTCAAATAAAAATAAATAATATTAAATGCTCTGTAGTAAAACAGAAGGCTTTTAAAGATTAATTTCATGGGACACGTAATTAAATATAATTAATGTTCAGGTTTACTGTTAATCATGCTCTGCACTCAGAGATGCAATGATGTATCTTTATGATCTCCCATCAACCTTTGCTTGCTGCCTTACATAAATATTGAATTTCATCTGTCCAGAATTCAGAGATGATGGAAACCATCCACACAGATCAATAGAAAGATGTCCAGATTTCCAAGCCACATCATGCCTTTTCTCAGATGCTTGGTTTGTGCAGGCTAATATCTTTGCCATGTTGAAACACTTCAGATTAGAAATAAAACAGTTGATTCCAAGATATGGAAATATACTGCTGGTGATAGATCAGATTTAATGTAATGGCATTTTAAAGAATGTGTGGACCTAGCACTGAATTAGTCAGTGGATGCAGAACTAATAGAGGAACAAGTAGAACATATAACATAGAGTAATAGGTTTTGAAGGGACCTTGGAGGTCTTCTAGTCCAACCTCCTGCTCAAGCAGAAGACCCTATACCATTCCAGACAAATGGTTGTCCAGTGTCTTCTTGAAAACCTCCAGTGATGGAGTACCTATAACTTCTGAAGGCAAGCTGTTACACTCATTAATTGTTCTCACTCTCAGGAAGCTTATCCTTAGTTCTAGGTTGGATGATTCTTTAATGATCTTCCACAGATTAGTTCTTATCCTGCCCTCAGGTGCTTTGGGGTGGCACTGTTTTAAATGATAACTTAGCCCAGGGATCCTGCAATGAATCTCCACATAAGTCCATCTCTGGATTTAGAGGTGTTATTATTTTACTTTTGTGGAACCATGGAGCTGGAAATGGCCTCTTAGGTTATCAACCCTGTTCAGTCAATGAATTCAGAATAATTCCTGTGTAGCTTCGGGCTTGCACACCCAGTAAAGGGAAGTCTCTAGAAAAGTGTTTCTCAACTTCAGCAACTTTAAGTTGTGTGGACTTCAATTACCAGAATGCTGCCAAATTTTTGCTATGAAATTCTGGGAGTTGAAGTCCATACATTTTAAAGTCATGGACTACTGAGGCCATTTCCTATCATTAGGACATTACATCAAATCTTCCTCATGCAATTGAAGAACATTATTCCATGTCCTAAGCTGTGTTGGATATAGTGCTTGAAAAGTATTCCTTCCTAATATAAATAAAGTTAGCCCCAAATGATGAAACTGGCAGTGCAGGATGCTGCTATATTTCAATGTTATTATTTCAGAGTATATAATAATGGTATAATGAAGTATCCTTGATCAGCAAGCAATAAGCTACTCAGTACATAATATGATTAAAAATGTAGTTGGTGTCAGAAGTGGAAATAACTGCATTGCCAGACAAATCCATCAGCTTTCTGCTCTCCTCAGAAGTTTTCCTTAAAAAATAAGGTACAAAAGGGGCCAGAAAAACTTGGCAATGGACCATCAGTTAATGTTGGACCATAGCTGAAAAGACCCAGAATCTTCTATATGTCTCCAGGCCCTCAGATGTTGGGGAATCAAGAAAAAGACCTTAAATAATGATCCAAATATCTCTTTCTGTCACTGTATTTCTGTCTCTGTCTGCCTGATATGATGTATGTGTGGAGCGAGGAGAGAAAGCATATGGAGAGATAGTGTGCATTGCACTTATTTATATATTTCCACCACTTTATATAATGCTTCTAAGATTAAGTTCAGCAAAAAAAGCCACATGTCTATGTTGATGAACGTTTAATGGGACTGTGAAATCTGCTACCTTCCAGATGTTGCTGATAGTCTCTGTGTCTATCATGCTGACTGGGTTGCTGGAAACTGTAGTTCACTAACAGCTGGAGGGCCATTTATGGTTTATGGTTCCCTATTTAAGGTTAACAGCATAAATGTCAATAGAAAGGAGAGAGCAGGAAATAGAGGAGGAAAGGAAGATACATGGCTAACAAAACAACAGATAGGGCTTCCAGATTGATCAGACTAGGACTGTATGGCTTCTATTCTTAAGCACAAAGTTCACACTATAAAAGCAAAAAAGGGCAAAGTGTTTGAGGTTGATCAGAGGGGCTAGACATACATAGTTTTTCTAGAAGGAAGGCCAGACCTAGATTTGATCAGGATAAAATCTAAATTTGTTTTCATTTCCTTTATATATATTTTTCAGTGAAATAAACTGATTAGGAAAGTTAAATTAATTGACTATGCTTTCTCAGTGGGCATGTATTTTGTCACTATCTCCTTCTGTCACATATAAACATTACAATTTGATGGCTTTTGGAGAGGCTCTGAGGGCCAAACCCATCCACATGGCCCTGGGGACTCAGATTATGTTGCAAACCGTTTTTCAAAGGACTTGGTGCCAGAAAGTATATAGGTACCCAATGCAATGCTGTAAGAAATTCATCACTTAGACAAGCCATTCTGGTAGGTGCTTCGTGGCCAGTTCCAAGCCAGGACTAGTTGATCATTAGCAATCCAAAAGTTTGTGTTTCCCAGTGTCTCTTGTAGAAACTCTACAACTAGCCACATCTCGTCCATGTTTAGCAGAGTGGGAGGTCTTTGGCAGGAATGTCCTTTTGACATAGTTCACTTCAATTTTTGTCCTGCAGCAGAAAGAAAACAACTTTCAAGTGAAAATTAAGAGAGAAGGCAAATTCTGTTAACATTTGAAGAGTGATGCTGAAAGTTTAACTTGCAGAAATAAGACAGCACGCTAGGTGTGATATAGGTTTTCTTCCCATTCCCATTCCCTGCTTTCTTCTCCCTCTCTTTGGAGAAAAAATGAAGAGGTGTAGGCAACACAGAGGTCCATGATGGGCTTGTTGACAGGGATGGTCAGCAACTGTACATTTCATAATCTGTTTTGTTCAACCAATTGGCAAGTCATCAAGGCCAGCTTTATAAAGATATCTATTGCATTTTCTTTGGTTTAAGTCTCAAAAAATAAACATTCTTGTGCAATCTGTGAAAGCTTGTCAATATATATATATATATAACCTCAAGAAAATATATATATATATTCTAAAATGAAAAACATTAGTACAGATATCAGCAACATTTTCATTGCCTGATTTTGCCCAATAGCATGATGCAAAACAATAATAACAATGTGCAGAACAAGAAATAACAGAACAAAGGTAGCAGATCAACACTGATTCATAATGCAAAATCAAGTTTTCACAAAGGCAGAGCTGGAAGAACTGTAAAGGTCTACCCAGGACAAAGAAATCAAAGCCTTGTCACAAGTAGCTCAGAGTGTAGAGGCAAACTAGGGGAAGCTGGCAATAGAAGCTAGCATAGCTACTGAATCATTGTCATTCCTAAATCAGGCACCCTCTCTTCCACCTTCTCCTCAGAAAGAACAAAGACTTCTAACTTAAAATAAGAAAACAAATGAAACAATTGTTGAGCACAAAATTGAGCACAAAAACCACTAAAGATGCCTGCATTGGAGGTTGTTCCAAAGAAACAGATAGCAAAAGTAATAAAAGATGCCAATACTGTAATATCAAATAGAAGCACCACTTTATTACAAGAAACAAGCCAACTAATATACAGCATGGCTGTAGTTATAACTGAATACCTGGGATGCAAAAAAATAAAAGTCCTGGATAGGAAAGCCAGAAAAATAATGACAGTGAATCATGCACTTCATCCATGCAGCAATTTTGACCAATTCCATCTACCAAGGAAAATAGGTGGGCTTGGGATGTTGCAAGTACACCGGACACTTGAAGAAGAAGAAAATTGTAGGAATATCAGAAGGACAGTGAAGAAGATACAGTAGACTGAAGCTAATATACCATGAAGGCTTATATATCATGAAGAGCCATGGTAGCGCAGTGTTTAGAATGCAGTATTGTAGGTTAATTCAGCTCACTGCCGGAAGTTCAATCCTCACCAGCTCAGATTAACTCAGCCTTCCATCCTTCTGAGGTCAGTAAAATGAAGACCCAGATTGTTGGGGGCAATATGCTGACTCTGTAAAACCACTTAGAGAGTGCTAAAAAGCAATATGGGGCAGTATATAAGCATAAGTGCTATTGTTATTGCTACTGAGTACCAGAGAAAACAAAGTCATTTACAAATAAAGAATAAAAAAGAGATATGACAAGGCAAAATATTACATGACTAATACAAAGCAGATAACAATAAGACCTGGCAATGGCTAAAGGCAGGAAAGTTGAAGAAAGAGACAGAGGGGCTAATTCAGACTGTATGAAATCAAACCTTAAGAGCAAATGCATATGAAAACAGAATTGAGAAGATGGCACCAGATAGTAAATGCTACCTCTGCAAAGAAGCTGAAGAAACACTGGACCACCCAGTTTGCTGCTGCAAGAAGGTATTACAAACAATGGCATTACAAAATAGCACTGTGATGCATTGGAAGATCTGCAATACCATTTACCTGCAAGCAAGAATGGGTGGGGAAATAGGCAAAGTCATAGAAAATGAAGAAGCTAAAGTGTTCTGGGACTTTGGAATTCAAACAGACAGGCACCTGCCACATAACACCCCAGATATAACAATTCAGGGGGGGGGGAGGGGAGACTAAAACAGTCTAGATAGTGAACATTGTTGTACCTGGAGACAGCAAAGTATAAGTGGAAGAACTAGAGAACATCATAAACCATTAAGGTTTGTAAACAGAAGTACGTCAACTGGGCAAAAGAAAGCAAAGTTAGTACCAATAATGATAGACATCATGGCCACATCCCAAACCAAATGGACGATCACTTGAACACCATCAGCACTGACAAAATCTCCTTAAGTCAACTGCAAAAGGCTTTACTTGGAAGAGCTTCTATTCTGCATTTACAATTAATACCAGCAAACCATAACAACTGTCTATTCCAGGACTTTAGTCAATAGGTGGATAAAAATGCCAAATCTAGTATAAACATCAGGCTGACTGTACAACCAATCATAATAATAAAGTTTACAAAATCTTACAAATTTTGAGGATTTGTTGAGATTTTTAATTTTCAGGATTATTTTAATTGGGGGATTTTTTTAGGAGCATTATATTGGGTTATGATGGGTTTATTCATGACTGCAGGTGTTATATTGCTCACCTGCTCTAACACATAGCCTAAAGAGGACAACAATTATAGGTGTGTTGCTTATTTATGTGGGGTCATGTGATCGCCTTTTCTGACCTTCTGACAAGCAAAATCAATGGGGAAGCCAGATTCACTTAACAACCATGTTATTAATTTAACAACTGCAGTGATTCACTTAACAAATGTGGCAAGAAAAGTCACAAAATGGGGCAAAAGTCACTTAACAAATTTCTCACTTAACAACATAAATTTTGGGTTCAGTTGTGGTTGTAAGTTGAGGACTACCTGTATAGAACAAATAATAAACAGAATAAATCTTTATTCTGTACATCCAATGAACTTACAGTGTTTATTGAGCATATTAAATGAGACAATCATGCATAATTTACAGACATATTTTAAAACTTAATCTAAACTTTTTGACAGCAGTGATCAACAAACGTGCTTGAATAGTTATTTACATAGGAGTATATAATCATGGGTAGAGTTCACATTAATTCAGGCACTGAATGCTACAAGATGTTCCTTTGAACAAAGATTTTTTTGGGACACGTATGCAGCAAAAATGCATAGTTCTCACATATATAAAGTCTCTGAAGTATGATTTTGTTGACATACCTAAAAATTGCACAAGTCTGGCATATTTTCAGTGCCTGAATGCATCAATCCAGCCACTTTGTTTTGAAAGCATTATTTTTTTCAAAATAGATCTAGGAACAGCCAGTTCAAAGCATCCTGTCATATTTGTCCTTTGACAAATATGAGGAATGGAAAAAAATCTGAAGATTAGTGCTGTGCAATTGGATAGTTAACTAGATCAGTAAGATATATGCTACATAAAAGAATTAATGTACATGCTCTTACAAAGCAAATCTCTATTCAACGGATGCATGTCAATTCTAAAAAATGCCAAAGAGGTATTAATTAACTCATGGAAGTATGTGAAAGGATGGTAGGAAACTGATATATTCAATTAAATCTATCGCTGAAGCCCAAGAAACAATGATTCTAATTGTGTTCCTTATCTTGTAGACCAAGAATATAAGGTTAAATTCTCAGGAGTTCATGTTTCAAACTTAATGTTATCACTACTAGCAAAAGCTCTCTATGCGATTAGGAAATAAACATCTGGCATCCTGTAGCTACACAAAAATAACACAAAGTGTGGGGAATAATGGGATGCTGCCAATGTGAACAAAGGAATGTATTAAATTACTAAAAGTCCATTGTTTTGAAGCTATTTCATGCCAGCGGCCAAGGCTCGCTCTTCATGAAACTAGCAATTATTGGCAAGAAATACATTCTTCCTTACAGTAGGGACAAGCCAACCATTTATAAGTTGTAAATATTTTTATCCACAAAGACAGAATAATGATTGTAAAACAAAAATGAATGGGGTGGTAAGCCAAGCCATCTACGAGGCAGATCCCAGATTCTTGTCACGTGATGAGGAGAAGATGAAGAGGCAACCCAGATCCCGGCAGCTGTGGCTCTTTGCTGACCTCCATTTCCATGGATCAGTGAGAGATACCTTTCAGAGTTCTTTTGCTCAGCCAATGCTTGGGTCTAAACATTAACAAGATCCCAACATAAATTCACAAGTAGGAACATCTGCAGGGGAAGAAGGTGTCAAAGAAATCAAGATGGTGCCTGCAACTGTATGAACAAAGCCTTGCAGCTTTTGTATATGTTTTGCCTACGTACAGGTAATCCTCAAATTATGAGCACAATTGAGCCTAAAATATCTATTGCTATGCAATACAGTTGTTAAGTGAGTTTTGCCCCATTTTGACACCTTTCTTGCCACAGTTGTTAAGTGAATCACTACAGTTGTTATGTTAGTAACACAGTTGTTAAGTGAATCTGGCTTCCCCATTGACTTTGACAAGTTATCTTCCTTCCCCATTGACTTTGACAAGTTATCTTCTAGATGCTAAGTTGGGATGTTGGATAAATCCAGTATAAATATACTGTAGTTTGTGTTGTGTTGCAAGCCTGTTGTGTGATGCCTCAGTTATTGTATTATTATTTTACTTCTGTTTCCTGTTCAGTTTGTAGAGGTTTTATTATATTGTTTCTTGTTGATTGCTGTTAGCTAGAGTTCTTATGTAAGATGGGTGGTCATTAAATTTTCTACATAAATAAACAAAATAAATAATCAGATGCTAGAAAATATAAAGTTCCCCTGCATAATAGCAATAACACTTAGACTTATATACTGCTTCACAGTGCTTTACAGCCCTCTCTAAGTGGTTTACAGAGTCAGCATATTGCCTCCTTATTTTACCAACCTCGGAAGGATAGAAGGCTGAGTCAACCTTGAGCCTGGTGATATTTGAACTGCAAATTGCAGTCAGCCGGCAGTACTGCACTCTAACCACTGCACCACCATGGCTCTTAAGATAATATACTACCCATCCACTGAGACTCCAGCTGGGTAATAAGAATGACTATTGCTCTTGATTTTTTTTTTTCCAAAGGATCACATTGGTCCTAGTCTTATCTTTCACTAAAAGGTATTAAACAATTTTAAATATGCAATTGAGAAGATGATTTATCTTATATTTTTGTTGGCTGCCCAGAGTTGATCTTAGATAAATGTATAAATTTGCTTAATAAACAAACCAACAGATACAAAATAGAAATTGGAACACTAGAATCACTCCATAGTGTTGGAATTGCACAAAGAAAGAGAGGATGAAAGGTTAATTAAGTATAACAAAATACTGTCAAATACTGAGAACTACCAGGTGGCTGAATCCAATTACTGCAAATGACATGAAAACAAATTTCTTAGCATCTATATAATTCAGGCAAGACAAAATCATACCTTTTTATGGAGAAAAGTGGCTACAGGCAAGACTTCATCTTGTCAGATTTAGATTCCAGAAATGCATAGCATAACATACAACTTCTGGATGATTGATGATGTCTCCGATTCGATGACACTGACATGGCATGAATCCAGTCCTTCATTCCTGTCACACCCAAGGCATTCAGTATAACAGTAAAGGCAACAAGGGTCGTGGCAGTTCTTCAGAATATTTAGCTGGAGAGAGATTTTAATCTCTACTGAATGCCATTTGCTTTTATCAGCTGATCTGAATTCTTTGGGCAGACTGAGTTGCTTTATTATTCAGTGCTTGTTAGACACAGTTCAAAACACAACTTTTTCTCACTGTGAAGCAACTCCTTTTCCATAGGCTCATAGATTTGGGTCAGGGGCATCAAAGCCCCTGCCCCATGTAGAAATCCAATTTGAAGAATCCTGGTCCAATGTTCTCTGTTTGAGCGTATCTAATAAAAGAGGAATAACAGAATAACAGAGTTGGAAGAGTCCTTGGAGGTCTTCTAATCTATCCCCCTGCTCAAGCAGGAAACTATACTATTTCAGACAAATGGTTGTCCAATCTCTTCTTAAAAACCTCCAGTATTGCAACATCCACAACTTCTGCAGGCAAGTTGTTCCACTAATTGTTCTGTCAGGAAATTTCTCCTTAGTTCTAGGAATCCTATCCCCTCTGTTGACTGCTATTATTACTACTATTGTCATACTATTATTGTTAGAGCACTTTTTTTCTAACACTCCTCTGCCATTTTCTTTCCTGTAATTTAGATCTATTATTTCATATGTTCAGGAATGATAGCGAGCATGGCGTCAGCTTCTTTATACAGTATGAAATAATTCAGACTCTTGAAGAATACTATCATAACCCACTGACTCTTCTAAAGGCAAACTCTCCTAGTTCCTTGGCTTTCTCTTCATAAATCATAATTTTTAATTCCCATCTCATCCTTGTTGATCATCTGCAAATGATCTGTACCAGTGTTTTCCAAATTGGATACAATATTTCTGTCGGGATCTGACCAACAAAGCAAGATTATTACTTCCCATGATTTTGTAACTGTTACTGCAGACAAATATTCTGTTTGCCTTGTTTTGCCATCGCTGAATCATTCAGCAACAAACAAACAACAACAGCTTGGTGTGCTGTACATTGGAGGCCAATCAAATAATAGAGAATAGAATGACGTATGGTTGAAGTCAGCAGGCAGCAGATTGGGTTGTACAACTCAGCATGACCATTAGATGGCAGCAAAGAGAGTTTTCTATCTTTGCTGCCATATAAGTACATTAATAGCAATCTGGGTTGGTTTGTTTGTTTGTTTGTTTGTTTTTTTCTCAATCTAGACCTGGTAGCCAGATCTATAATATTGTCAGTACATACTAATTTCCCCCTTAGGAATTCATTGCAATCTACTATTGGGATGAAAAGGAGCTCATATTCACATTTACCTCATAGGGTTCTTTTCAACAATCAGATGTCTCTGTAAATATCAAACAAAACACAGGTTTTTATTGAGAAATTCTGAAGTATACACATTCAGCAACAGCAGCTGCTACAACTGCTTAGGGATGGGTTTCCAGTCATAACAGGTTGGTGGTGTCATCTTCAGTCATCCATCAATCTTTTTATCAAGCTTTGTTTTAATAGCCTGGGGGATAAGGAGGCCTCATTTCACCTGAATTAGCTAAGTTTCAAAACATCAATTATATATTTTTTTGCAGAAGTGAGCCAAATTTATTATGAATATAATGGCATGAAATGTAGCAAAATTGTTTCAATGATTTATTTGGCCAAGGATGTAGAATTAATCAAAAGAACAATCAAAGAGAAAATTTAAAATTAACTTAACCTTTCATAATTCTTTTTTTTAATCTTCATTTTCAAATTTTTGTATACTAATTTTAAGAGTTGGATCTGTTTAATAATTAATATTATTAAAAATTCTGGGGCAATTAGAGATTATTTCCAGCTGTTTCTCTTTGTGTTACTAACATATTGACACATTTCCTAGCTTTTGAGGATATTTAAATTGTTAATTTATTTCTTACATGTTAATTTTTAATTATTACAGTTAGATTAATTTTAAAGTGGTTTTTACATTTGTTTTATTCTACAAAACAAAACATCTAACAATTTAAATACAATATTCACTACTAGAATTGTGAAATTTTAAAAAGAATCTCATAAAACATCCAGGAAAAATAACTCATAGTGACTAAATATTTGAATTTGTACCCGTTTTCTGGATTTTAATAGCAACTTTAATTTCTTTCTTGTCCAAAATGACCTAACGAGAACTAAGATTTATTATAAATATACCATCCATTCATTTATTCATGCTCATTTGCCTCAAATGTTGCATAGTAAAAGTAAAAGCCCAACAAACCTAAATGTAGCTGAATTGGCTGAGAAGGCGAAGAGAGGAGATGGATGGGAACATGGAATGCGGTCATGCTGCTCTCCTCTGATGAGAAGAAAAGCCAAGAGGAAAGGAAATCTAATTGTGGTGGAATGCTAAAATTTGCTTTGCGAGGAGGATTAAGGAAAGAAAGATAATGTGGAAAAGAAGGAAGGAAAAATCCCAAAGAAGCTCTTTCAAGAGGCAGCCGGACTTCCTTGTTTTTCTTTGAAGACATTTCGCTTCTCATCCAAGAAGCTTCTTCAGCTCATCCAGTCAGAGCTGAAGAAACTTCTTGGCTGAGAATCAAAATGTGTTCAAAGAAAAACCAGAAAGTCCAGCTGCCTCTAGAAAAAGCAACTTTGAGATTACTATGACCTGGATGACTGAGAATCTCCATAGACATTAAGGAAGGAAAAAGTTCAAAGGACAAAAGCAAAATCATACAGGATAAGGAGAAAAAGGACCATAAGGAAAGCTGAGTGCCGAAGAATTAATGCTGGAGAAGACTCTTGAGTGCTGGAGAAGACGGTTGAGAGTCCCCTGGACTGCAAGGAGATCAAACCAGTCAATCCTAAAGGAAATCACCCTGACTGTCCTTTGGAAGGAACAGATACTGAAGCTGAAGCTCAAATTCTTTGGCCACCTAATGAGAAAACAGGAATCATTGGGAAAGGCCCTGATGTTGGGAAAGACTGAAGGCAAAAGGAGAAGTGGATGGCAGAGGATGAAATGGTTAGATAGTGTCATCAATGCAGTGAACATGAGTTTTGGGCAGACTTGGGGAGATGGGGGGACAGAGGGGCTTGGCGTGCCATCGCCCATGGGATTGAAAAGAGTTGGACCCGATTTAGTGACCGAACAACAACAAAGGAAGGAAAAAAGCACAGCACTAAATAAACACTTAACATTAATTATCAGGTTTCTTCAGATGTTATACCTCTGCCCCTTTCTCCCTAGGAAAGTGATAAACACACAGAGATGCAAGTATAGCTGTTGTTATCAAATAAGTCACTTAGCAACCATTCAAAATTAGGACCGGTTTGAAAAAGAGGATTTATGACCTGGAGTTGAAGTTTCAATGGTCAAGCCTCCTCTGCAGTCATGGGACTGAACTTTGGGAGCTTGGTAACGTAGTGCATTTACAGCCATTTGCAGCATCCTGTTGTCACATGTCAATGTTTTATAATCGTTTTGTTGAAAGCCAGTGTTGAAAGCCAGAAGAGTGGATGGAGAAATTAAAGAGTGGGTGGATAAATGTGAGGAAGGCTTTAAAGGAAGCTCATGAGAAATATA
>JANHFL010004253.1:39509-53751 GCA_032468155.1 Oxyrhabdium leporinum
AAACTGCGCCTTCCAAAATTATTAGGGAATATTCATCCTGTGTTCCATTGTAGTTTGCTGAGGTCAGTGGTAACCTCAAAGATTAGACCTCAGCCTATTACTCCATATAGTTTTCGATAAAACTATACCCATAGCGAACCACTGGCTTGCTTAACGACTGCATGTTTTGCTTAATGACTGCAGATTTGCTTCACAACCATCACAAAATTGGGTCAGTCATGGGACCACGGGACATGGCAAATTGCCATAAATATGGCTGTGGTGCCTAGCATTTGACATTCAATCATGAGACTGAAGAGGGGGCCAGACCATCGGAACTTTGAGTCCAGGTTATAATGCCTAAGAAGATGTCATTTTAAAACTTATGCTTCCAACAGTGGCAGTAATATTTTTTTTCTTTCTCATATGGATGTGTCCCATTCTGTTCTGATCACCAGGCATTATGGAAAAGCAAAGTGTATAAAATCTTCTTCTTTTCCATAAGTTTATTCATTCTCCTCCCCACCTCACCCCATTCTCTCTTTCTCCTTCCTTTCCCCAATTTTCTCCTCTTTCTCCTGCTTTCGTTATTTTCTTGAAGAAATGTCCATTTACAGTGGCTTGGTTTACTTTTTGTGAAAAATATAATACAGCAACACAGCAACTAAATGCAGAAAATGTTTGAGTCACACCTAGTAAGTTGTCTCTCGTAAACAGTTTTTAGGACATTTCAACCTATTCCATACATTGTTCCAAATGACTGTAAAATGTTCCTTCAATCCAGACCAAATTGTTTTCTAGATCAAGTTGAGAGAAATGAGAATATCAACCTTAAAAATATGTGTCTGCTGTTTTCTAAACAGAACTGCCAGACTATGGATGCTACAGATATTATTCTAAATGTCGATGTGAACATGTTTGCCAACTATCTTGGATTTTATTGGTCTGAATCGTAAAACTGAGGTCTTTCAAGTAACATATTTCAGAGGAAGAAAACTTAACAGCTCTCTGAATCTTTCCTGTATCCTTTTTTTAAAAGAATGACTGAATTCCATTATGGGCTTAAGTTTGCTTATAATTAGTCTCATGTGATACATTCTTCAATCCCAGAGAATTGTTAATAGTCAAAATAAGTATATTTAAGCCTACCAGATGTTCAATATGCCTCTTTCATCCTTTTTTTAGAGAGAAAAATCACACAGCTGAAATGAATTCATTTGACACCAAATCTCCACATTTGGTATTTATAGTCCTTGAGACCTCTAAAGCCGTGCTGGGAGCCACAGTGAAAGCACATAGCTGATGAGCTTCATCTTGCTCCCTGGACACTTTATTTGTTCATTAATATGTTTCCATGTTGCCTTTACTTTGTATAACTCAAGGTACTACATACAATGCTTTCTCCTCCTATTTTTCACACAACAATCACCCTGTCAGGTGGACTGGGCTGAGACAGAGTCTGTGATCCAAAGTCACCAATATTCAAGACTCGGCAAGTAACATATCTCAGAGACGATGCCTGATCTGCTTGATGTTTTAAGCATCAGGGCTACTACAGCCTGCCACAGGTCCACCCACTTACCTCAAGTGCTTGTCCTGGTCCTTCTAGGAGGCCACTATTGTTGAAATTAGCAATGGGCAAAATTATTTGTGTCACAACCCAGCACTGCCATTAGTCTCTGGATTCACCTTCATAATATTAAACTACAGGAAAAGAAAAACAACACCAGATAAAAAGTATCATCTCTGATACCACAGCAATTTCCCAGATCTACAGGTAGTCCTTGAATTACAAACACAATTGAGCCCCAAATTTATGTTGCTAAATGAGATAGTTGTTAAGTGAGTTTTATCCCATCTTATGACCTTTCTTGCCACATTTATTAAGCGAATCACTGCAATTGTTAAGTTAGTAACATGGTTGTTAAGTGAATCTGGCTTCCTCGTTGACTTTGCTTGTCAGAAGTTCTCAAAAGGTGATCACAAAATGCCAGGACCCTGCAACCATCATAAATATGAGTCAATTGCCTCAACTTTGATCTCATGATCATGGAGATGCTGCAACAGTCATAAGTACAAAAAATGGTCATGAGTTATTTTTTTCAGTGATGTTGTAACTTCAAACGGTCACTAAATGAAATGTTGTAAGTCGAGGACTATCTGTAGTGTGTCATGCCCATGAGCTTCTGGAAGTTTACGAGCTTTGCCTTTTTTTCCATTGTAAAGAAACTCTGGTTTTAAACCAGGGTTCTGATGATCAAAACAATTTCTTGCAATACTGATGGGGAAGAAAGCATAATTTTCAGAACAGCATTCTTTGTTGAAATTTTTGGTTCTGATTAAGATTAACCATTTGCTTTTGAGAAATCTGTTCTGTTTGGATGCCTTGGGATGAGCAAAAATATACCGTAAGTGCCAAAGCTCAAATGTGGGATTCTAATTCTAGAAGCATAACAGCTGTTTTGAGGAAAGATATAATTGATAGAAGTATAAGCTGATATCATGCACTTTTCATATGAGTACATGCATCTTACATTGCATATACAATCCTTAATGTGAATCAGTTGTCAGGGATATGCATTTATGAATGTATATAGGAAAACATATTCTTTTCCTATATCCTATTGTGTTCCAACTGCTTGATACATTCGTGTGAGAATGAAATATTTAATTCAAGTCTGTAAAAGTTTCCTCTAAAACTATCACCACCAGGGGCTTTGAGTGTTCTCGATGTCAAAAACACAAACCATGGGGAACAAAGCTTAAAGCCTATAAGGCATGTAGACTAAAGCCAACTTTTAAAAAAACCCAAGTGGTTGATTATAATACTGGAAACAACTTAATCATATTTAGACTAGACTCATTGAGAACAAATTAGACACAAATTGAGTTAGCTATGATTTCAGTGAATGGATTCTGTAGACTATAGACAAAAATCCCTATAGATAGAAATCAACCATGAATATCTTTTTTTGGCTTTTTTTTGTACTTGACTATAATCTCAAGAAGAAACAAATTTTCAATCTGACATGAGGTTTAGAAATTATTTTATTCAAATTATTTTTTGCAATCCAAAAGATCTGTAAGTTGCACCACATTCTTTCCAATCAGAGTCCCTCTGATAGTTTGGGATTACAACTCCTAGAATTATCAGCAAGCACAGCCCTATGGGATATTGAGACCTCTCAGCTTCTTGTCTGCAGCATAGCAATCGGTATGTACAGGATATGATTACATCCACCATCTTGAATTGATTTCCCACCCCCATGGAGCAGATCTATGGGGGGATCCATAGGGGGAGATCCTTGGGGGTGGGAAGAATCAATTCAAGAGCGTGTGATCATAACTGCTCTTTTTTTTATACATCACCCATGGACGCATGCAAAAGAGTGCTGGGGCTTGTCTCATCATGGTGGACATCCTGACATTTTAAAAAAAAATCTCCCTGTCAAAACAAAACAAGCAATCAAAGTTTTATTGTTGAGCCATTGATCAGAGGCACTAGTTCAAGGTTTCAGGCAAACATGGCTGCAAGTTTTTGGTTGTTTTTTTTAATGAGGCAAATAAGATGTTATGACCCAAACCTCCACTTTTATTAGCTAATATGGCCAGAAACTGACTTTGGGGTATGGGAAAGAGGACGGTTGCAAAACGTTCTCTCCAGGCCTAGGGGATCTCACCCGTTTCTGTAACTCGAGATCCCAGAATCCCAAGTGGAAAACTGCCCTCCATCATCCCTTGAGCATTAACTTGCGAAAAGCAAATTGGATGAAACAAATCAGGATATTTGTTCCCAAATATTCCCAAATTTGTTCCCAAATATTCCCAAATTAGAATATTTGTATCATTCTGGGAAGTAAGGTCGAAACTACATGTTCTTCAAAGCGGTATGATTTCTCCTACGTTCTTTTGCCTTTGTGGATTTGTATGTGGCAAATGCCAACCACTAACTTGAAATAATATCAAAGGAACAGACTGGAGTGCAGAATGAAGTGATGCTTAGGAAAGGACCACACAGTGTCAGAGGCAAAAAACCTCCCACCATAAACCACCTTCTCTTCATAATCAGTTGCCATCCTTTTGCTTAAGTGGAGTAATGTGATCTCATTGTCTAATGTGGGACAGATCCCTGGCAGTCTAAGGGCCACATGCTTTCAAATTTGCTTACACAATCTAACCCAAGCAGCAATAAGCAATGCCATATTTGAAGACTCAGCAGGAGAAAAGCTTCTAAAAGCTCTGATTGACCTCATCAGAGAATTGGTAAACAAAAATGAGCATATCCTGGCTGGCTTTCTGCAGAACCATCTCTAAAAGTGGTTGGATTAACTATTGCAAGCAGCTCAGTTGAGAAAGAGAGAGAAGGAGAAATATAGACGGTTATGAAGAATTTAAGGCATAGAAAACAAACTCAATCGATTTAGGCAAGGTTTATTTTTATCCTTGGACAATGCAGCAAATGGGTGTGGAGAGAATATTTATTTCGAGGAAGTCAAAGTATATTTAATGTGACCTACAAAAGGCTAAGGAAGTTTGGACCCAATTAATAATTGGATGGGATACTTTATTATAGGCTGGGAAATTGGAGGGAAAGAAAACACCACAGAAGAAGGCAGTGGCGTTTCCATATTGTTAATACAAGTCACAGCATGCCCATGATCAGGATCACATAAAATTCAAGAGTCTCCTTAAAGGAGGCATTATTTTTCAGACCACATATTAAGCATTCTAGCACTATGTCAGCCAGATTTTAAGCAGGGTTATAGGAATATAATTAGGCAGAAGTCCTTGTGTTGCCTAATACTCTATTGGGTTAAGAAATTCTTCTTCCAGTGGTGGTAGTGGAAACACTTTTTATGCATGCAAAACATGCGTAGCTGGAGTATTGATCCAAAGATCAGATTTCTCTCTGAAGTCACAAATCACACCTTTATATCAGAAGGAAGTTTTATTTTTTCTCATTACATTTAATGTATTAGCAATAGCAATAGCACTTAGACTTATATACTGATTTACAGTGCTTTACAGCCCTCTCTAAGTGGTTTACAGAGTCAGCATATTGCACCCAATAATTTGGGTCTTCATTTTACTGACCTTGGAAGGATGAAGGCTGAGTCAACCTTCAGCCTGGTGAGATTCAAACTGCCAAATTGCAGGCAGCCGGCAGTCAGCAGAAGTAGCCTGCAATACTGCACTCTAACCACCACGGCTCAGTATATATTAGGTAGATTTGCCTATGACAGTTACTCTCTTCTCCACTGTTCATATCATACTATATTTTTTTCTTCTATTGAAGCACTCTTCTTACTTGTATTATATCACTATATGCAGGGGTAGGCTTCAAATAATTTAGCAATCTGTTCTCTGCCCAGTTGCTGGCTGGGTGTGGCCATGGTGGGTGGGTATGGCCTAGTCGGCCTCCTGAACCAACCTGGGAGAAAAAACAGGCCATTGGGGGGGCGGCATTTTTGCCCTTTCTGGCATCCGGAGGCTCCCTGGAGGCCAGAAATGGGCCTGTTTCTGGCCTTCCAGAACTTCTGGGAGGCCCATTTTTCACCCTCCCCAGGCTCTGGAGGCTTTCCTTGTGCCTCTGGGAGGATGAAAACGGCCTCCCGGGCTTCAGAGGCTCTCTAGAACCCAGAAATGGGGCCATCTGGAACTTCTGGGTGGCCTGTTTTTCGCCCTCCCTGAGCCTCCGCACAGGCCCTGCACTTATGTGCGATCCAAAACGGGCCATGTGGGGACTCCTGGGAGGGGCGGGGAGGGGTGGTTGGGACCAGCCAGGGGTGGGAACTACCAGTTTGCTGAACTGGCCATAAAATTAGCAACCTGTTCACCCAAACTGGTGTGAACCAGTAGCAGCTCACCCCTGACTATATGTCAGATGGGATGTCCCGCTATAAAGTCTAGTCAATGCATGTTTTTGGTTTCTTGTGAGAATGTTTGGCTAAAACTGTCCACTTGCCTTCTGAATGATATAGTTCCTCCATTGCCATACTTGCTCTTTATCGGGCTTCCCCAGCCTGGGGTCTGTCCAATGTGACTACTGAAAATGGCAGAAGTTTTAGATGAACTCATATTAGAAGGGTGTGGTAAAGGCTGAAGAAGGCTCTTTTTCTGAATATGATATAGCAGTACCCAAGATTGTGTGCCCTTTTGCTAATAGGTCCCCAAACCACCATTAATATTTCTCCTGGGCATTCCATTTTAGGTTATATACTGCTCACACTTAGATGTGATTGTGTTTGTGTGCCTATGTAACTTTGAATGAGACATTCTCAGCCCCAGACTGCGAAATAGAAAAACAATGCTATCTGATCAAATTAACATAGAAGCAAAAACTATAACCTGACAACTCATCCCTCTGCAAACAACATCTGGCTATCAACATGAGATTCTGCAGCTGACAATCCGTAGGAAAAAAATATTATTATTTTTTCACCATTAATTTGTGTTCATCGCTCAGGTGTTTTGCATTGAGTCTTAGTGCCCTCTTCTGGACACAGCCCAAAATGCCTATGAATCTTGGGGCTTTTTTTAACTGAATCGTAATAAATTTGGCATTTGTTGTATCCTTGTTCTGACCCAGCTTCAAAGAAAGAATGTGTGAAGATGGGCGCACTGAGAAGGAGAAGCTGCATCATGGTTATGAGAGAATCACGTGCTCATGAGTGGTTATGGAAAGTATGTGTGGGTGGGAAGAGTAAATAGCTTCTGTTATAGAGGGGAAATTATTGCTTTTTTATGCAACTCTCATAAAGATTTTGTTCAATTCCACATCCCAGCTAAAGAACCTTAATGAATTTTGCCAACTTGCTCTTTAGACTTCTACAAAATTCACTTTTTGATCTCTGCTCGTCCATCACCTGTAGGAAAAGCAGGTGCTTTGCTGCATTTTCATGTAGGTTTTGCTTTACGACATCTATTACCTTCTTGCTCAGGAATGCAAATTAAAAATAAAGTGGTTATTTATTACCCAGCTGCACAATTTTGTGGATGCAGAAGAGGAAAATGGTTTTTCTCCCTGTGCACCATGAATTTCTTGACAGAATAAAATAACTATTTTTATTAGGAAAATCTTTGGTTCCTGGATAGACGGTGTTTGTTTTCTCTGCAGCTTTTTAGTGTTTTAATTATGTTTGAATGCATATATTTTTGCACCCTAAGCATAACTGTTGATGGAATGCCCGGGTTTCTAATCTATCATTTCCTGTGGTATATTTCGGGCTATGGAATTGCTGCAGAAGAATGGAGCAATAGGTATAATTCTGCATACATTTCACACAGTCAAATGTGCCCTAACTGTCATGTTCAATCAGTTGCATTGTGCACTGAGGGAAGCTTCGGCCACTCTGCCAGCTCCAGTAAAAATCCACTTTATGACCGTTCAGCAATGAAACTCACTGCCATGTATATCAATTACAGGTTGTTTTTCCTAATCAGCTCATTTGTAACATTAGAACTGTTCTTGGCAACCAAGCCATTGGTGTTGGAGGTTGAAGGGTGTAACTGCTATCTCCTTGGAAGCATTATTTCAAATGCAATCGATGTGACTGAATCTCTTCACCTCAAGCTAAACACAGACCATAACTTTTTGTTCTCAGAAAAATTTAAATACATGAAATAATCCCAGCCGTGTACTTTGTTGAACTTTGTGGCCAAGATACTTTAACAAAACACTGCAGTTTCTGGAACATTCTCCTCAGGCCATAAACAAAGTAAACTCTCTTGTCTTCTTCATTGATTTGGCTGTTCTAGCACTGGTATAAAAAGTCCTTGCAATGGAACTGATCTTGGCAGAAATTTCTTCAATTAAGTTGCAGGACAAGCCAGTGTTTATTACCCCTCTCATATTCTTGTTCCAAAAGAGGGCTGCCTACCCTAGAAACCCAACTGGCTGAAGGAGGGCTACAAAGCATCCTCCCAGGCTTCACGGCCAGCAAATCATCATCATCATGGGAGTTATTATCTAGCCACAAAGCCCTTTTCCAAGTGAATGAGTATCAGCCAGTTAGGACAAACTACCACATTGTAGCAAGTTGTCCATGGTCTTCAAACAACAGCTGCATGGTCATCTGCTAGAGATGCTCTGATGGACCCTTGAGGTACTTCCAAGTCAATGATTCTATCATTCAGCCTTAGAACAGAGATGCACAGACTGAGCAATCAGGCGCACAGGTGACTCTCAAAAGTCTTTTAGGAGGCCACCACCACGCTTATCAAAGTTGTCATTAATTCGTCTCAGTGTGAGAGAAGTTACACTCTCAAAGAGTCATAATTTTAATCATTGCAATGAATCCGGGTTAATTTTAATTAAGTGAAATGACATCATTTTCCTGGTCCTTGCTGATCAATTAAAGGTCAGTGTCAGTTTTCCAAGTAATACATCCATAATAAACAGAGCTCTGAGGCAAATAGATTCCTCAAAGAATTGGTTTATTGGACATATCATATTGGTATAAGCTGATAAAATCCAACTCTGAATATTCCCACAGTTTTCACCTAATTAAAAGTTTCTCCCTCTTCCCGAACAATCAGTCACATGGTCCAATCAAGATCCCATCCGGTTGTCAGGCAATATCGCTCCTCCTCTCTCCGGCCACCTGTAGGAATGTCCTTGGTTCCCAGGAGAAAGTATTTTGCTTTGACTACAAGCCCACTCTATCTCTACTCCCCCCTCCCTATCCCTCAGCTCCAGTGTGGCAACACTGAAGCCTCAAAATCACCTCGGTTAAGGCAGCTTCAGGGTTGACAATCAGATATAGATCTGAAGAAAATTGTCTGGCTCTGCCTTGAAGCTTGCTCCTCTAAATGAACATTGTCAACTTTTCTTCTGCTGTCCCTGGATGGTTGCATTGGCTCATGACCCTGGTCTACCAAAGGGTTTTGGCATCTCTGGGCCCGGTTCGCTATATTGTGTCTTGACTCTTGACCCTTGCCTACCTGCTGTTGGCAGTGCACCATTCCCAGGCTCACTGGAACTCTGTTGCTCTGCAATTTAACCTCTCCTTTGGATCAGACAAGAGCTGCTGGCAAGATGGGGCGAGACAGGCAAAAAAGCCTGTTTACCTCCTGCAAAATCTTGAACATCTGTCTCTTTCCTCCAGAGTTCAGCCAGGATTTTTATCTGATTTATCTGCCTCCACCCATGGTTTGCCACTCAGGTTGAGAGTTGGATGGCCTTATAAATTGATTTGAAAAATAAATAGCCCAATTGTGATACTGATAGTGAGAAACCCAACTCTTTTCTCCATGTGTACCTGGCAGACTTTGTAGCATGAGGCCATAGTGTTGCTTATGCCATCCGTCTGGTAAACTCACAAGATTGGTTTTTCTCCCCATCCAAATTAGACTGTGTTGTTTCTCTGTCATATAGTATATGTGAATATATGCATAATTTTGTATTATTTATTTATTTATTCTGTCATCATTGTGTAGTGTATATTGGACGCAGGGACCCTTTGAGAGCTGTATGCAACAAAATTTCATTTTAATGTATGCCGATTAGTGTACATTCAAAGTGACAATAAAGTTATTCTATTCTATTCCTCATTTTGACAGAAGCAGCCAGATTCTAGGGGCCCTGAGGCTGCTACTGACCAATTCCAACTCATAGGCAGCCCTTCTGGATCCTAGAGCCTCAGAAATAAGCCCAGATATGATGTCCTGCATATTAGGCTTATGCAAAACTTTTGAAAGAGTTCCTTCATCAAATGTGTTGGTGTAAAGGAAAGTTCATTTCCTCTTTATTAAAGTGTCCATGTCCTCCGAAAGGTTCACACAGCTGCTCCCAAGCTGTCCCTTGCTGTTTGCACATATGTGTATGTGGGGGTGAAGTGTACCAAGCCACTTCGCTCCGCTGATGATCTCAGTGGAAGCCTAGTCTGTGCGTGCAAATGTCTACCCCAGCTACTGGGTACAGTTTTGAAAGCAGGCACGAAGAGCCTTACAAAGAATTCAGATAGTTGATCACTTGGAGGAGAGGTGACTAACATGTTTTACAATGCCCCTCTGTCTAATGCTTTTACTGCCCTAACGTGTTCAGATGATTAGAGACGACTGAATGATTCTGATATAAAAAGCGGCTAACAGTTGGGGACAGCACATTTCATTAATCAGAAGAAGAGGTGTCGAAGGCATGAATGCCTGTGATTAGGACCTCTCAGCCCAGACATGGGGACAATTTGTGCACAAGATGGAGTTACACAGAAGCCATCCAAAGCCCCTATGGTACCTGCTCTTTGAGGAAGAGCTGCGAGTCCAGGAGAACCCTTAAACTGTGCAAACGTTTATTTGCAGAATACCACAGCGCTTAGCCATCATTTATTTTTCCAGACAACCTCTTTCCCTGGACAGAGTCCTTCTGGACAGCATGTTGAAGTCTCATCATATGGACTTCTAAAATTTGCACAGATGTTAATAATGTAAAACTGATCAGCCCATAACTCTCCCCTTCTGCTCTAAAGGTTTTCAAAATAGCAACTGGGCTGTAACTAATGACATACTCTGTCTGAAAAGCTAAGGGAGAAACCATCTCCTCTTTTCTCCTTTTGTTTTTGTTTTGTTTTGTTTTGGGGTGGGTGTTTTTGTGTGTGTGCAAGTCTCCAGAAATAGCAGATGAGTCCAAAATTCTTTTGAAAAGCTTAGTGCCATCAACAAATTATTCTTAAATGATTTCTGCTTTTTTTTCCAGTCATGGCAATTTACCAACCTTCAGATTAGACTCTTGGAACAATGCAGAGTTCTAACCAAGAATGGCTAACTCAGTCTCTACCAACAGTCTCTATCGCTATTTCACATGTATTCAGTCATTATTCAACCCCATCCACTTTCTCCATCTGTGATATTCCTTAAAAAAAACACTTTTGTGTATTTGTTCTGTATATGCATTTTTTTTAGCAGCCTTCCCTCAGATGGGCATTTAGAGGTAGAGTGGTTCTGAGCCAAAAGCTATGTTTCTGCATACAGAAAACTATACAGTCTGAAGATTTGGAACAGTATGTCATTTCTGTGTCTGCCTGAGAAATTTCAAGCAATATCATGACTTGAGAAGGGGTTCTTTAGAAGAGAAAATAGCAAGAGCAAGAGCATGTAGGCTTATAGACCACCCCATAAGCATTTTCCAGCAATCTTGGAGCAGTTTACTTGCATATTACCTCCAACAATCTGGGTCCTTATTTTACTGATCTCAGAAGAATGGAAGGCTGAGTCAACCTTGAGCCAGTCAGGTTCAAACTCCAGGCTGTGGGTCGAGTTTGCCTTCAATACTGCACTTTACCTACTGCGCAACTGTATATTAAGGGTCTCTGTTCCTTTTCCTCATCTTGCTTCTAATTCTTTTGCAGACTGGAACATGCTTTGAAAATAAAAACTAAAAAGAAAAACCCTGTCCATCCCATTGCATCTGACAAAAAAGGCATACCGCATGCCTGTCTGCTACAGACTTACACTTGGTGGGCCCAGGAAGCGGGCCCTTCTCTGCTGTAGTGCCCACCTTATAGAACATTCTTTACCCACCCACCCTGCAGCTGAGATTAGCTGCATCTTTACTTGTTCTCTGACCCGGCTAGGACATCGTATCTGGAGTTCCGGGGGGATTGGTGACTTTCTAAGATGGCTCCATTGCAGTTAATATTCACTCACTGCTGTGCCTTTTTTATTTTTAATAATGATCGTTTTATATTTTTAAT
Source organism: Oxyrhabdium leporinum (assembly GCA_032468155.1). Lineage (NCBI taxonomy): Eukaryota > Metazoa > Chordata > Lepidosauria > Squamata > Cyclocoridae > Oxyrhabdium > Oxyrhabdium leporinum. The sequence continues at coordinate 51,179 of JANHFL010004253.1, forward strand.
GATTTTTTTTGCCATATTGTGTAGTTGTACATTGTTGTACATTGCTCGCAGAGTCACAGATGGACAGATGTATCAATTTGTGAAACAAAATTAAAATTTACTAATACATATAAAAAAGAAGAGTTGTGGCAGGTGCAATTTTTCATACTGGAATTAAGAAAAAATGTGTCTGCTAGAATTCCCAATTGTTCATCACTCCTATTTTCTAATATTCTAAAAATCACCGATACTTTAGAGCAGTGGTCCCCAAACCTTTTGGCTCTGTGAAACGGCAGCAGCGGCAGCAGAGCGGAAGGGATGGTTTTGCATGCATAACCTAGCTCCTGCAAATGTGCAAAACAAGCTTTGTGCACTCGCCCGTCACTTGCATGGTCCGGTTCCCAACAGGCCAGGGAGTTGGGGACACCTATTTTAGAGTACTTACAATTTCCATTAATAATCCTTTTTTTTGGGGGGGGGGGATTCTCAGTAGTTGGTTTCCTATTACTGTAGAAAAATGCATCCCATCTTTGTATTATACTAAATCCAGAAGGCCTGTGATTTCCTTACTTTGCTCTCCAAAATAAACTCATTTTGTTTATATATTCAATGCTTGTCTTATTTTCCTCAGATAAATAATGCTGAAGAGGGCCAATGATAATATCATTAAAATAAAATACAGCGTTATCCTTAAAGAATCGAAGCAGATCCATTTTAAAGAGGAGACAAAACGCCTCAGGAAAAAGGGAAATAAAAGAGGCCCCTCCTAGTTGCAATGGATTTGAGCAGACAAGTCAGTTTAAAAGCCCAGCTAATGAGAAATCTCTTTATCTGTTGGCAGCAGGGTTAGTGCGAATCTGGCCTATTTATTTATTTATTTATTTATTTACTTACTTACTTACTTATTTATTTTTAAAGAGTTGCTGAATGAGACAGAAGGCTCTCCTGAGACTCCTGCCATCTGGCAGGCTCAAGGATGAATGAGTCTAAAGCTATGGGGCTTGTTGCTTTCAGCTAGAAATTTGTTCTTCCGCCTATCACAAAAAGCTAAGCTGGCATTTCTGTTCACATCACAAGCACCGTACAGTACTTGATGTTGTACCCTCTGGGTGAGGATCTGGCTTGCTGAAGAGACATTGTATGAGTGATCCTTGCAAGCATTTTCTTGTGATTAAACGTTCACTTAGCAAGAAAGCTAGCAAGGCCTGGTGGCTGTGAAATTAACCCATGCGTGCCCATACATGCATACAAAGCCTCCCTAGTCTTTAATGTGTTAAGCATATTGGCACTTTGTGCTCCAGATTCTTGAGATAGTATGTAAACAAGCTGACTAGCAAGGTAGTTTAAGTGCAAGGGTCAAACTTGGAGGGTTTTTTTCTATTCTACAAACACTTTTAAAAAGCTTAAATTAAAGGCTGTTTCAGCTTTAGGCACCAAAACACTGATGGAGGATGCTCTGATTAATCATGTACTTTCTGAAAACATAACTTGGCAATATTAATATGTGACACACACACCACAAACTGGCTTGTGCTCCGAACAAGGATATACTGTAGACAGATTGAGCTGTCTTCTCTGCAACCAGGAATTGATGAAACAGACTATTTCTAACTAATACTGTATTTTTACATATGTTTCTCATAAATGAAGTCACCACATGCAATTAATAGGCTTCCTTTTTTCTGCAGATCTGCAAGAAAGGCACATGAAAGCTGACATTTGGGTCCAGGCTTAAATAAAACCTATTTCCTGTAGAACGTATTCCCCATCTACAATCTGCACTTTTGTTTTGAACCACAGCAGGTGGCAGTCCATGGCCAGGTTACCTGGGCTTGGAAGCTAATCAGATTTTGGCTAGATATGGTAGAACTTCTGTAAGAAACATCCAGGTAATTCCAGGGCAAAGAAGGATGCTGCCAAACCATTACTTATAGATACATAGCATTTTAAAAGGAGCTAAAATTGTGCTAAGGCAGAATGGGAAATTGGATCCAGCTTCTATAAATATATATTATTTTTAAAGATGTATTACCTCCTTCTGAAAAAATGATGGTTATTGCCAAATAAACATATGTAGTATCAAGGCAGCAGGAAAAATAAAACAAAACTTCATTTATTTCCATGGAAATATTCTGGAGACTTAAAACTGATATCCAAAGTCCTTCTTCCATCCAATTTATAGTATTTTGGCTTCCATAAAACAACAGTGAGATGTTGGCAGTGGCCTGCTAAAGTTTTGGTTTAGGTTTGTCTTCCTTTGCTAGAGGGAGCAAAATGCTCCATTTCTAGAACACTGAAGAGTTGAAGAAGATATAACTGTGTATAAAATGATTGAATGTAGGAAGAACAAAATAAAATTCTCAGATTCAAATGAGAGACAAATGCCAGTGTTCCTCTTGGAAGAAATGTCCATCTGGGTTCAGTTTCAAGTGAGAAGAAAGACACTGGAAACATGGAGACTGCTTGGAAAAATGTTTTAATAGTGGCAAAAAAAGCACATCGGTGAGACAGGGAGAGAGATTTATACCATGTGTTGGGTTTTGAACTTGCTTCCTGTTCCTGTGGCAAGAAATGTATCCTGGTTGGTTGTCAGA
>JANHFL010004253.1:53851-64723 GCA_032468155.1 Oxyrhabdium leporinum
GTCTTTAAAAACATGTTTCTCCTTTTCTCATCCAGGGAAATATAATATTCTGCCTTTTTAATATTTCCTAGAATATTCTATTCTTCTAGGGGAGGGGTGGGTGCTAACTTTCTACATTCTTATTAAAATTTTCAGAGTGGATTAGATAGAACTCCAGAGCTGAATGGTCTGCTTAACAAAATATCTGAAAAAATTATTGCTTTAAATCATTTCTTCTTATTATATTACTAGGCAGATGCACACAGCTGTGATATTACTAAAATTCTATCTTTCCCATTTTAACAGATGATTCTGATGAAAGAAATTTCCCAAGATGTAACACTTTTTGTGATGGAGATCTGTTTCCAGAACTAACAATTACACTTCCAAATGATAACTGTCCCAGATTGACCTTTCAGAAAAAGCATCGGATCAACCATGTGCTTCACACAACGTTTCCAATTATTAATGTAAGTCCCTGTTGCCTCATTGCACAGCCAAAAAGAGCAAGGAGTTAAAAAACAAGAGAGGGCCTGTCTTTGTTTCAGGAATTACTTCACCTTCTTGGGAGGAACTCACAGCCAGATGCACAGAAGAGTAGATCCATGTGTAAAAACAAGCATGTGCACACACATCCACATTCCAAATGAAGGGATGTACATCCAACTAGAATACCCAGTCAATCCAAGGGTTCCAGAAGGGCCTCGGCAGCCAAACAAGCTACCATACCTCTCTAATAAAAACTCTGCATGGATAAAATTCTAGTCAAAGTAATGCATTCATGGATTTCCTTTAAAAAAAGTTATATCCTAAGAAAAACATAATCGCCATTGAACTAAATGTGGCAATTTCAGTAACCTTCTCCATTGTCATCTTGGTTCAGGATTGTGGGAGCAGAAGTCCAACCCCGATGGTGAGAATTTGATAGGGAAAGGTTGGATGTGAGGGAATTAACTGGATGCGAGGGAATTCACTGGAGAAAGCAATTATGTTTGGAAGAGTTAGTGGTAAAAGGAAAGAGGTTCTTAGCCATCAAAGAAATGATGGCTGGACATCATCAAAGCTGTCAACAGCCAGAGCATAGACACAACTCAAAGAAGCAATCCAAGATTAGAAGATGTGGAGAGACCTGGCTTATAGAATCACCAAGAGTAAGACACATCATCCTCATTCTCAGACTAATAGTTTCATTCTCTTTTGCTCCAATATGAGTGCCTTGAGGTACAGATACAAAGGCCCTTTTTTCTCTTTTTACTTCCTTTAGAGACAGCTACAGCAGGCCCTGGCTATTCCCATTTGATTTTCTCAGGGAGCCTCTGACATAGTGTCTATTGCTGGGATAGGACTTTGAAGTGCTAATAGTTGTGCTAATCAGCATAATTAGTGTAGCATATCCCTATATTTCAGGATACGGACAAAAGGGAATGACCATTATTAATATGTGCAAGTGGGAGAAAGGGAGAGCGACATAAACAAAATGAGATAAGAGATTCTAAAATCAAAATATGTTAATAAAAACTGTTTTGGACAAAATTTCTGCTGCAGCATTCCTAAGAAAATTCAATTGTGCTCAACCCAATAGGTTATTAGGATCTTCCCTGAGCAGCATATTGTTCCAAAATTAATGCGCAATTTACTTTGTGATGTTCTCCTCTTCCGCTTCCTACTACACTTGTTCCTGGCCCTCAGCATAATGAAACTGTAGTTGAACCAAGCACGTATTTGTGTGGGGGAGATACATATCCTTCATATGTCAGATGACACATCAGTTTATACAGCAGAGAAACTGAAAAAAACCCTGTACACATCATTCATCTCTGAGGGCCAGGTTACATTTCACATTAATTCTATCACCCCATTTTAAGAAAGAAACTTATTTCCTCTCTCTCTTTTCTCTCAGTTGATGGCTACATACATGAACTATAAGAGAGAGATTTCTACTGATAGGTTCATATAATAACTATTCTTGATAAGTGGAAAGAGCTTCATGCTGGATGCGCTTATGCACACATGTGTGCAAATATGTAAGATATTAACAAACATACACATTGTAGCAAAATGAGCTTTGCCGCTGTCTTTGAAAACAGTGTAAATTACGCTTCTTTTGGAACTGCTAAATGCCATGCGGTTTATATTATATCCATTCTCAGTCCCAGAACAATTTCTGCATGAGCAGTTATGTAGAAATACATAGTAATCTGATCTGCAAAATAATTATTTCATTGTAATTGCTGCATGGACTATCTTTTTGAAGAAATGATAATATGAGCTATGCCTTTTGCTTGTTTATTTGTGTCTTCTAGTCCAGTGTCGTCCCCCCCCAACCTTTTGGGCACCAGCGACCTGTTCCATGGAGAGAGGTTTTTCTGTGGACTGGAGGGGGCGTGGTTCCACATGCTACCTGCATCCCACAGATGGGGATGCAGCTTGTTTCCTTTGTCCAGTTTCTGGCATGCCACAGCCCGGTGCCGGTCCTTGGACTGAGGGTTTGGGGAAGCCTGTTCTAGTCAGTGTTGCCTCCTGGTGATACATCCCACATTTTATCTTGGCAAGGTTTCAGAAGTGGTTTGCCCTTGCTTCCTCCCTAAGACTGATAGAGGGTGACTGACCCAAGATCACCTAGCTGACTTTGTACCTATGGCAGGACTAAAACTCACAGTCTCTTGGTTTCTTGCCAGATACCTCCACCACTACACCAAACTGGCTTTCTTATCAAGTTGATAGGCATATGAAACACTCATTGTGCTTCACACAAGTTAACCAGGACCAACAACAGTACAATGTTTGTTGAAATTATGGATAGATCAACCACAAGCAAATCCAATATGTTCTTGCAATTGAATTTATAATTTTAGCCTTAAAATTTGTGCCAAGTAACAGTCTACTTTTCTTCCATGACTTCTTCAAGGCATTTCCATGAAAGCAGTTACAATGGAAGATGCCTTTGGCAGAAAACTACCTGAAGTAGGATAATTAAACTGCGGTGTCTGCTGCACATAAAAGCAAATACTGTATGTGATGTCACTAGCCAATTTCACAATCAACCCTTTTGCAATCAAATCAGATTCTTAGAATAATCACATTTCATTCATCCCCCAAAAAAATATCATTCAGAATGTTTATTTTGGAACGCAGACAACAATATGCATTAGAAAAGCCCACAGTCAAAAAAAATATTATTTGGACCTTGCATGAGCTTCAATCTCTCTGCCTCGCAGTGCCTTTAAAATTTGCTTTAATTTTAATAAGTAGCTTCCTTACAGCAGTGGCATCCTTCTTCAGGCTCTTTAGAACCCTGAAAAAGGTGGTGCAGCTTTAACCAACGGCAGAGTTCTACTGAAATCAGCTAAAGTCCAAAGTGGCTGTATGAGAGCTTTTAGAGGAGAGCTTTAATCAATTTAGGGAACAGACAGACAGACCATTAAAGTGAAATTCACCAGTTCTTGAGCCAGCAGGGAAATATGCCAGCATAAAATGTGCTTCCCTGATGTCCAGACCCTATTCTGCCACAGTAATAATGTAAACTTCTGTTGCTTTTCTTATAGTTTTTGAACAGGTTAAGGAAAAGATGGATTTCCCTGGCTTCATATTCACTTCCACTGAACAACTCTTGATAATGACAAAGACAACCACCAGACATTTTCCTTAATGAGTGGTAAGAGAGGGTAGGACAAGTGTAGAAATGGTTTTGAATGGCAAGTTTTAGTCACTGGTGAACTGGCTTGACTAACAGTTTACAAACATGAAGGTCTTCTGCACCTGTAATCTGTCAGTCAGGCTCTTTCCACCAGTCTTTTTAAAGAGTGCTAAACTTCCGCCCCAAAATTACCTGGCTAACAGGTTGCAGTTGTAGAGGAAGGGTTTGAAATAAAACAGGAAGGATGGTAATCTGTTACATGAGAAGGATGACAAAAATCTCATTTAATGATAATCATAAAGGGATTTGCTTTCTAAACTCTTGGCACAAATCCACTCCAACAGATCTCCAGATGTGAAAAAGACCAATGATTGAAATGAAGAGGAAGGAAAACCACTAAAATGTGTGAGGAAGAAAACCTCATTGAATGGGCCTCAATTGATACATAACATTCAGGGGAAAGATATCACCTACAGATGAGTTCAAGTCTGATTCAAAAACAATGTGTTTACTGGGCAGATTCTTATCTAAGGCATCCTGATTTTCTATTCTTTCAGTCCATGTTTAATAAACATTGCTTACTGATAATTAATATTTTGTTAAATACTTTCTTTGTAACCTATATATTTTGAAGAAGACTCACTGAGATGTATTCCTCAATGAGCATGCACCTTTACACAATAATTGACCACTTGTAGCAATTCCTACAAGTAGTCCTCTACTTACAACCACAATTGAGCCCAAAATTTATGTTGCTAAATGAGACATCTGTTAAGTGAATTTTGTCCCATTTTACTCTTTTCTTGTCACAGTTGTTAAGTGAATCACTGAAGTTGTTAAGTTAGTGGCATGGTTGTTAAATGAATCTGGTTTCCCCATTGACTTTGCTTGTCAGAAGGTTGCAAGAGGTGAATTCCAGCACACTGGAAGCATCATAAACACATGCTGGTTGCCAAGTGTCTGAATTTTGATCATTTGACCATGAGGTGAGGTGCTGTAATGGTCTTAAGTGTGAAAAAATGGTCATAAGTCACTTTTTTCAATGCTGTTGAAATTTAAAATGGTCACTAAACTAGTGATCGTAAGTCAAGGACTACCTGTATTCAAAAACATGCCTTATTAATTTCTGGGATTCTGCATCCAAGCAAATGTTTTCTATCACTGGTTTGGGTCTACAAACCAAATATCTGTTCCTGAGTCACATCATTTAGTGAGGATCATATCTAGATCCAGTGCATATAACTAGAAGCAGAAGTGATTTCTTCCCCATTCTGCTCCTTATCAAGGCTAGTTTTCTATATCTGAAAGAGCAGTGTTTACATTAGAAAATAAAGCAGGCTTTTGGTTTGGAGGGGTTAAGGGTATGTAAATTACCAAGAATGTGATGCTAAAATATAAATTTCTCCAACACAGCCCTTCCATTGACCTGGGACTGTAATTCTCAACATTCCTAGACAGTCCTAACACATCTGGACGACACCAGTTTGAGGAAGTCTGCCTTTAGAAGAAAATCCTTACACATAAACATTCAAGAAGCAGAATTTCATCTGAAAGCATATTGATTTATCTTTGTGGTTAATAAAAAGATGGATTTGGATAGAGGTTATGTTTGGAACAAAGTTGTCCTTGAAGGTTACAGGGTTAAAGAGATAAGATTATCTAGAAGTGTGTCTCTCTCTCTGTGTATAGCTTCAGGAATCCCTACGTTTATACAAAAGCTTGAGGCAGATGCTTAGATTTGAATCCTTCCCACAAAATGGCCTTCAACAAGGATTTGGAAAGATTTCTGTAGGATAAAGTTATTAATGGCTCCTTGTCAGGATAATGGCATGCTGTTTCCTAGCATAGAGGCAGTTACTAGGAAACCCTAACCAGAAAAGATTATGGTTCTCATCACTAGCTGTATACTACCCTGGACTCAGAAATCCCTTTAATCTGATCCAGAAAACCTGAATAATAAACAGGAACAATAAACTCTAAAAAAAAATAACAATAACTTAGCATTGTTCTCAGGGCCTTGTTTTCTTTAAATTTCTTTTCTGTTGTACCTGCAGATTGTTTTGCTTAATAAGCACAATATGGATTCATGTTTCTTTTATGTAAGTCTAAACTTCTTTTAATACTACATTTTGAGAAAGGGAATATGAACAAGCATTTATATGCTAAGGTGTTTAATATATGACAGCATTGTTTGTTGGCACAGAATAGTTTATCATAATAATTGTGTTCAGGCTTTTTTGCTCTGTTTTCTTTTCTTTTCAGATGTCACTTCCTACAAGAACTTGCTTGCCAATATTTACTATGTAATCCCTCTGCAGAGTGCTGATGGCCATTTTTCAGAGAAAATACTTGGCTGATCTGATGCATTGATACACGTAGTTCTCGACTTACAACCATTTGTTTAGTGATTGTTTGAAGTTACAAGGGCATTGAAAAATTCACATGCTTGGCAACTGCCTCATGTTATGTGATCACCTTTTGCGTCCTGACAAAGTCAATTGGGGAGCCAGGTTCACTTTAAAACTGTGTAACTAATTTAACAATAGCAGGGATTCCCTTAACAACTGTGGCAAGAAAGGTTACAAAGTGAAGCAAAACTCACTTAACAACTGTCTCGCTTAACAGAAATGTTGGGCTCAACTGTGGTCGTAAGTGGAGGATTACCTGTACAGCAAAATCCTTTCGCAGGTGTCCTTTCCTTCATTGTATGAAGAAGAGTTGAATGAAGTGATTAAGGAGACCAAAATGGTTATTTGCTGACAGCCCTGTGCTTATCATGTGACACAACAGGAAAAGAGCCCCCTTATCCATAAAGAAGTTGTCTTAGAAGCTCAATGAATATGGAAAACAGCAGTGAAATCTTCCAGAAGAGCCTTTGGTCAGGAAAAGAGAAATAGAAAAAAAGATATGTTAGACTGCCATGTGTCGCCACCTCCCATATATGTTTAAAGTTCGTGTAAATGAATCATAAATGGTCTGTACGCTGGCAGTGCCTGCTTGTGCTGTGATCTGCAACTCTATAAACAAAGAGCTGAGGTAGAAATGTATTTGAACCACACTCAATATAATTATCGTGTAGGTCAGAGGTGTCCAACCTTTAAGACTTGTGGACTTTGACTCCCAGAATTGATTCTCTGGTGAAGGGTCGGCACACTAGAGGGAGAGCATGTTTCCAAAATGAATGGAAATTTCCTATGTGGGGGGTGTCTCAATCCAGTTTGGGCTGAAGAGTATTTTATGACATTTACTATTTCAAATTAAACCTTAAATGCTTCTAATATAACAAAGAGGTCCAGCTGACATTTCTCAGCTGTTGTAAATTTCAACCTCTTTTCCTTCCAAAAAACTATGAAAGCTGAACTTTTCAAACTTCTTTTTGCTTTAAGATGTAAGCACTAAAGGCGCCAAACTGTGGCACAAATGTCAGTGCTTGTCTGAGGCTCCCTGGGCATGCAGAAAAGCTTTTCGTAGCCAGAAGCAGTTCTGCAAAATTCTTTCTTATCCATTATCAAAGTTGAGAGCTTTTAGCTATTCCTCTGTTCCAAAAAGCTCTTGAAAGATGTGCTCCTTTAAATTCCTCACTATCCAACTTATTATTATTTTTTTCTAATAGGCCAGCCCTTTTTCTCTTGGGACAGTCAGCAAAGATTTTCTTCTTACATAATCTTCATATGAGAAAAACGTGAGGTTTCTGTTCTTTGCTGTAACTGTGTAAATGTCCACAACTGCAAATTCAAAGTCAACAAATGGAACGTGGAAAGTAGATTTGGCCCTTAAGGACAGACTTGTGGTTTTGGGAAAAGGGATGGAACCTTCTTCTAGACAAGTGATGACCTAGTCTGAAATACAGCAGCTGTTCTCCCTTCAATTTATCAAATATGATAAAATAATTTCTGTCTGTGTCCTAGCCAAAACAGCTCAGGCATAAGCAGGAATCAGAGTAATATGATATATTAGAAAATATCTCCAATAACATGAGGCTCCAAAATTCCCATCTTATATTTTCATATGTTGTTCAATACTCTTGAAATTTCTAGATAGTTTTTATTTATTCAGACTTTCAGCAGCACACAATATGCCTGGCACCCTTGAGACTTATTCTTTTTAGCCTTATTCTACCCTTTTTAAAATAAATATAAATGTGTTTTAAAAGACCCTACATAAGAGACGTTTTACAGTTTGCTAGCCCCTCCCCGCTTTATTATAGCCACAAAAATTTGGATAACCTTAGATAGCAGCCAAGAAATTTTAAAAAAAATCATTGTTTGCTAATGGCTGATCAGTGTTTTGCTACCCATATTGGATAGCTTATGCCATAGCCAAACTTTACACTTTTAAATAAATGTTTTCAATTTTTTTCATAGCTATACCAATATTCATAGCACTATAATTATGGGCTTATCTATAGTTTTAAGTCTAGTACTTGCAAACAATAATTGCCAATAATTGAGCTCATTCACAATGCACTGGAACTGTAAATAAAATCCCTTCATTCCACCTCCACAAAATAATTCATGATTTATTTATCTGCATGGATGTGTCTGGATTGTTTTCTGATTGTTGTCTGACTCTGCACCTGCACCACAACACACGGCATTACAGACCAGTCAACCACATTTTATCTTAGTATGCTGTGCCATTTTGGCTGATGTGATTATTTTATGGTTCAGCATGCTATGAAAATACAGCAAATTAAGTTAAGTAATCCATGGTTAAGTTGATCATTGATGAACATATCATACCGGTATTAACAGAGCCAAAATGTGTGGGTGTATTTAAAAAAAGAGAAAGAGAATGAATGAATGAAAAATACATGAATGAATGAATACATGAATACATGAATGAATACATGAATACTTCTGCAGAATATTATTGATAATATTAATCTGAAAAAAGAGTAACTTTTTATACTCAAATGGGCTAACAAAGCCAGCAAAGTCATAACAAGTATTTTATTTCAAAGATTAATTACAGGTAGTCCTCAACTTACAATACTTCATTTAGTGACTGTTCGAAGTTATAATGGCACTGAAAAATGTGACTTATGACTATTTTTCACAGTTACCACCCTTGCAGGATCCCCATGGTTATGTGATCGAAATTCAGATGTTTGTCGACTAAGCTGTGTCTCGGGATCATGAGATCACATTTTGTGACATTCTGATGAGTAAAATCAATGGGGAAGCCAGATTCACTTAACAACTGGGTTACTAACTTATCAACTGCAGTTGATTCACTTAATAACTAGGGCAGGAAAGGTCATAAAATGGGGCCTCTTAACAATAGTAATTTTGGGCTCAATTGTGGTCGTAAGTCGAGGACTACCTGTATATGTACTTGCATACAGATATAAAACTTGCATGTTTAAACAAGAAAATGGGCTCAGCTCCTCAGTATATTTCTTTCCCCTTCAAGCTTTTAACCACACCTGTGAATTTCTTTTAGCACTGGCTTTAATTTAAACCACTGTTTTGGAAAACACACCAAGATTCAGCTGCCAACAAGTATAATATTGGAAGGAGAAAGGAATTAAAGGACTCCACTATAATCCATTTCTAACATATTCAACTATGTTGAAGGGGAGGGGGATTACATTTAATTATTTGTACTCTCTGGCACTTTGAAATGCAAATGTCATGCTACATACAGTTGAGAGAATATACCAGCAATATTATGTTGTAAAGTGTACATAAACTAATACAGTAATACAATAAAGACAATGAATCTGATCTTGGAATTGAGTCTTCCTGTGTTGCATTAAACTTAGACCCAGTAAGTGTGGATAGGTTTGCAACATTTAAAAGTATCTTTGACATAAATATACTCTAAATAGTTGTGCCCTTTTTAAAGTTCTGTAAATGTAGCTTCTCAAATCACTGTATGGAGAAGGTGGGAGAAGTATAATCAGTAAAAACCTCTCCATTTCTAGTCCAGCATTTTCCTGCTGTTGCTTTCAGAGTAGATTTTGGAAAAAAATACAATTCCTTTTCTATTTATTTTCTAATTTCACCTGCACGTCAAGTTCTTTAAAAAAAATGAGAGAAGAGAAAGGATATAACCTGAATGCATCAGCTCTAAGACTTTTTTTTTTCTAAGAAGGTAGAGGTGAAGTGTGAACGCTTCAAAAGAAAATGTTAAATGTTAAACTTTTAGCATTTCTCTCCTGGTGACTTATATTTGAAAGGAGAAATCTAACAAACTGGTTAAATAGAATGATTCTGTTTTGCTTTTCCCCAGTGAATGACTGGAATGTAATGTTTCTCATCATTAAGTGCTCCTCTGCTTTCTGTTTAAATAACAGATTGCTGAGAAGTATTATAAGCCTTATAAGGAGCCCTGGTGGCACAATGGTTAAAGTGCAGTATTGCAGGCAAACTCTGCCTACAGCTTGAAGTTCAAACCAGACAGGGCTCAAGGTTGACTCAGACTTGCATCCATCCAAGGTCATTAAGTGCAATATGCAAATAATGCTTCTACATTGTAAACCACCCAGAGAGTGCTGTAAAGCACTATGGGATGGTACATAAGTCTAAGTGCTATTGCTATTGCTATTTTGAAATAGGGATGTTTCATACTGGCCAATTCCTGCAAATTTGTCAATTATTTTTCTTGATGAACCTAATTTAAGTAAAATAAAGGAATGAGAGGTAAAGCTTGAATAATCTACATAACTTTAGGAGGAATGCTTTTCTCCGCAGGTGTATTTTTCTGTTCCAATTAAATTGGTCAAGAATCTTGTTCAGTATGTTGGATGAAGGGTTAATACATAAATATACTAGACTCCATACATTTTAAATGATATTTAATTTTAATTTGATTCATATATACAAGTTTGGTATATTAGTAAGTTTAAGAGTTAAGTGTAAGAGTTAGTATAAAATTAGTATAAGAGTTCCGGATGCTATTGACTTAGAAAATATCTGCTTATGTAGAGTTGGTTCTCTAAACACAGACATAGGCTTAAAGTAATCAAGAAACAATTTCATATCTCAAAATTCCAAACTATAAGGAATGTTGTAGCCCCTGACATTTGCCTAGTGCACTCAAGGTTGGCAGCCACTCAGAGCTGGGAACTATGGGCCAGTGCCAGTGCATTTCTTTCAATGTGCCTTCTCCATTGGGTGTCTGCTTACTCTCTTGTGATCCCTTCCACTGTGTGCCTGCTTACAGATTTATAGATTAACAGAGTTGGAAGGGACCTTGTAGGTCATCTAGTCCAACATCCCACCCCACCCCACCCACCCCCGCCCAAGCAC
>JANHFL010004253.1:83300-94240 GCA_032468155.1 Oxyrhabdium leporinum
AGCGGCAGGTCGATTTTCTGCAGATGCAATCGAGGCAGCAATATGCGAAGCTCTTGCTGCGTCGATTGCCACTAGGTTGAATGAATGAATGAATGAATGATAGGTAGGTAGGCATGAGAAGGAAAGGCTTAGATACCGGTATGTTGGTCTCAGAGTTTTTATGCTCACCTAAAGTTTGCAAACTAGACTGCTTTGCTCTGTATTGTCATTCATTAATAATGGCATCTGAGATTGGATTAGAAATGGAGTCCTATTTTCTAAAATGTCTGCCTCATAGTGAATATGTTTACTTTTTGACTGCCCAGCCATTAAGCTAAATATTACATTAAATCCATTGTTGGCAAACCTTTTAAAATTGTGGTTAATTTGAAATTGCAGCCAAGAGCCAAGAATTACTGCACTCGTTAAGAATTTTATTTTTATTAACACTTTACCTCCACACCCTGTCTCAACAAAAATTCATACATGTACAACTTGGAGTGAATCATGACAGAAGAGTAAACAGTTTGAAATGTTTTCATCCTCACCGTGGTTTCCTTTCAGATTTTGCCTTCACCTTGTTGCTATGTTTTTATTTATTTATTTACAACTCCCTCTACCCTGCATCATTCATGCCAAATTTAAGCAGCTTACAAAAGAATCCAAATAAATAACTGTGCTATATATAAATAATAACATTTCATAAAAAAACAATAGTAATAACAATCATGAATCATCAGCAATGCCCACATACACATCCTATGTACATACTGTACATCATCAATTCTTCTGTTAGAAATACCTTCCTAAACCACCAAGTTTTCATGAAATTTCTGAATATTAATAATGAGGATGGTAGGCTTTTTGGTAAGGTAGTGATAGGAAAGGAGCATCAGCAGAAATTAAAAATAACAAAAAAAATGGGTTAATCCAAATTCTGCTCTGTGGCTGGACAGCAAGATAGTAGAGAATTGGCCTGTCCCGAGAGGACATGGATCCAAAGTTGACTCAGTTTTTTCATACTGCAGCATGAACAAAAGCCCCAGGGAAGCAGTTTTCATTAACATACTGCATTCATCAGCCCAAGCATGCTGAAAACCCATTTTGCAACTGCTTTTCTTAAGTTGTCCAGTTCAAGGCTTTTTGGAACAAGACGTGAGATTCTCGTTGGCCAAGTCTAGTTGTTTTTTTCAGTTAGCTGTAGTTGAGATCATGTCTCAGTTATAGCCTGCAGGCAGGGTGGGGAGAAAAAGGAGACAAGAGAAAGAGTGATTCTATCTCGTTCTGAATTCTATCATTTCCTTTTCAAGTATTGTATTGCTAACTATACAAACCCAGATCTTGCAAGCTGCTGTCAGAATAATTTGATGGATATCCCCAAATTCTAATCCTTTGTACTTGTCTTTTGAATAGCCTATTAATCTCTTTCCCGATGCTTTAAGTTCATTACGATGATTTCTATACTTTTTGTACTTTGACATCTGTTTCTTTTACTATTTACCAAGATTAGATAAATATAAACATAGATCATAAGAGAAATTGCTAATTGGTTTAATTGTACCTTACACATAAATAATACATCTATAAAACTGAGGGTCTGCCTAGAAAACACATTGCATGATCTTCTTATCAAAAAAGTCAGGAGAAAATAAAAGTCATCTCCCCCACTAATCATTTAGCCTTTTAACTCTGTTAAATATCCAGACAACTGAGTTAGATAAATTCTAGAGAACTATGTAACCTTTGAGACAAATCTGTGACATTAGTTCTACTGAACTACATCTGAGTAGGATTCTGCTCACAGCCAAACTGATGTTTGGGACCAGGGGAGACATGATAGCAGTGTTCCAATATTTGAGGGGCTGCCACAGAGAGGAGAGGGTCAAGCTATTTTCCAAAGCACCTGAAGACCAGGCAAGGAATAATGGCTAGAAACTGAACAAGGATAGATTCAACATAGAAATAAAGAGAAATTTTCTGACAGTGAGTGCAATCAACCAATGAAACAGCTTGCCTTCAGAAGTTGTGGAAGCTTCATCACTGGAAGCTTTCAAGAAGAGGCTGAACTGCCATTTATCAAAAATGGTGTAGGGTCTGCTTGGGTGGGAGTTTGGACTAGATGACTTACAAAGTCCCTTCCAACTCTGTTATTTTGATCTGATGTCTCTGAAAAACTCACGAGCAGTTTATCTTAATATCCAGCATACTGAAGTGTACAATAAGCTGGTGCCCTCCTGTTATTTCAAAGCTACAATTGGCAAAATTACTCTGTTCCTAGGTTAATAGTTGTCATGGGTTTGGGACTTAGTGGCATAATCATAGGACAGTTAGAAGATACCATGATGGGAAACATTCTTTTAAAAAGTGCCATCTGGGTTCAATCAACACACTGACTCTTATTGACAGACAAGATTGAATTTTACTAAACCACACAAAACTAAAACATGATTGGCTAGTTCATGGCTCAAAAGGTTGTATAAAGCTATAATTCATGGTTCAAAAGGTTGTTTAAAACTATAAAATGTGACATACTGTCTCCAGAACCCATTTAGGGAAAAGACATCCCTTGCCCTTTTTGTGAAGAAGTTTATAAAAATAAAAACAACACTATCAGGTTGTACTTAATCTGGGTTTATATATTACACTAAGCCATACGTTTTGTTTGTTTTTGACTTAGTGTGATACACAAACCCACTTACTATGACTTGGCATAAAGTGTCTCCTGGTATTTGAAGGGTAATCATAGGAAGGAGGGATAGACTTATTCTCCAAAACATCTGACAAGAAGAAATAAGATCATGTCAGCTCTTTACCAATTCTCTGGCTGCTTTCCGATGCTCCAAGAGCTCTGAAAGATTTTGTTTAGTGGTCCCGAGATTACATTTGCCTTCTCCTTCAGTACCCTGGAATATATTCCTTGTGGTCTTGGTGATTTGAACTCACCTAGAATGGATAGGTGATTTTTAACCAATTTTTTATTCTATTTTGATCTACTTGAACGAAAGGCAGGTAGGCCTAACTATGGCTAGATATTTGTCCAAAGAAAGTCGCAACCCAGGTGAACATGCACACATTCAACTGTACCTTTCTCTCTCTCTCTTTATCGTGGATATCATTTTTTAATCTGTTAACCATCCTTGTTTTGTCCATTTTTGTTTTGTCTTTTAAGTCTACCTAGCTAATGAGACAAGGAAGAGTTGCCCATGTTTAGAGGTCCTAGTGTTCACATGTATGGATTGCCCCCTACATATACTTAATGACTTCAGTGATTATATACAGGCGAATTCCAACATATATCATTTTATTGGAACAATTTCCCAAATCCATATATACTATATTTCAGGAGTCACATTACAATTAGCTATTTCATTTTATTTAAAAAACCAAATTGTCTTCTGCATTGTTCATGGAATCTCTTACCCTTCCCTTAAAAATAATTTAATAAACTATCCTCTTCCCCTAAAGAAATATTCCATTGTTTTGTGCCTCTTTTGAAATTATATGCATATTTCTTAAAGGCTGTGTTGCAAGATAATAGATCTAAATATAGCTGTCTCCCGCTATGACCCATGAAGCTTCAGCAAGGCCCTTCCCTTTCCATTAGAAGAAGATTGTGTGGGATTTGTGTAGAAAAAATAAATTGAATTAAGAAAAACAAATCTGGTCTTTTAAATCATCTGCAAAGGTCCTAGATCATTTGGCTGTCATCATCTTTTGAGAAGCACATATTGTCAGGATGTTTGCTTACCATTCATAGATGTTTGCCCAAAATCCTTAAAGAAAACATCTGTCCAGAAAATTGTCCTGTACATATGCACTGAATCTACTTATCTGTCTAAGACCTCCCCAGCTAAGAAGGCTATTATGTTCTATCTTTCTGCATTCCTCTCAGAGGTTGGATCCTTTGTGTTGCCTCATTTTTCTTTTCTGAGAAGTCAATGTTCTGGGCCCCAGTGGTAATTTTCTTATTCTTATTATATTAGTTCTCCTAATCTTATGTGATTATTTCTTGAAGCAATGAGTTAATATTACAAAAAAAGCTAACTTTTAATGTTTGAACAACAGTTTCCTGCAGAAACTAAATAATTTCAGATGAAATATTGTATTTGCTTTAACAACATCAGAATCAATACTTAAAGAATGCACATATACTGAGCTTAATTACATACCTCAGCTGTTTGCATCATACAGCAACAAATACACCCAAGCTTTTTGTTCTGTTCTTGTACATTATTTTGTAGCCACATTTCCTGCATGTGAGAGTGCACGTTCTTGCTTTTATTTCATTTTCCGTGTTGCATTCTCCACATATGTATATCATATGTGGTTGTTAAGGAATGTATGTTAAGTTCTATGATGTGTTCCTAACATAGTTTTACACCATGAGGCAGGTGCAACCAAAACCAAAACTCATATTTGAGCGTGTATACCTTCCCCACCCCACCCTAGTTATTATTTCCTGGGGTTATTATTTGCTGTCTCAATTTAAAAAAAAAAATTCTTCTGTCTTTTGAGATGATCAATGACTGTTCTAAATAAGGTAATGCTACTATTATTACCAGTGGCTCTTTGGGGGAACATTATTTTCTGTATATCCACCCTCCCTCTCAGACTGATCTATTAAAGCCACAAGAAAATTAAAACAGATTTTGGGAGAGGGTCATAAATTAGACCAGACCCTTAAAAATAAGCTGCTTCAAGAATCTTTTTAAAGTTTTTTACCCAAAACAGTCAACATGCCTTCAAGAGATGTCAGAAATAAAATAACTATGCTTCAAGTTAGATATCAATTTTTGGGATTAATCACTTCCCTTTCAGTCATACCCCTGCATCATTCTATCTTGCTAATCTGTCAAATATTTCAATTTTTTGATCTACATTCTGTAATGTCCCAGATTTTAAATATATAAACAGCAGATATCTAGAGTCAGAAATTGTTAAGTGGGATTAACTGGATTACTGGATTCTGGAAAAACCACAAATTCCTCCAGAACCATGTAGTCTGGGGAGGTTTGGCATGGTCTAGAATGGAAACCAAATGTAATGAAGTTCCATTTCAAAACCAGTGAACATTGCATGTCCCTGTTGGGTAATTTCCTTAGCAAATTTTGGGAAAGCTGAACATTATTATTTCTTGGTGTCAGCAAAATGCATCATGACAATCTGATTAGTAAGCTAATTAAGTATAGCCTGACAGCAGTACAGTTAACAGCCACATAACAGGTTTGAACTTTCTTTAAATGTCATCAAACATATAACAGCATCCAAAAAGGAAGTTAAGACCCGTTCTCCATCATTCCAGAAGGAAAGACATGGAATAATAAATATACAAAAATGCAGACTCTGGTTAAATGTTCAGAATAATAGAAACAGTAGTTTCTCACTCACCCAGAAGTGTCAAAAAGTACAAAGCCATGGAAAGACAAGAGAAAGGGCTAGATAAATCAAACACTTAACCAGAACAGCTCACAGAGGGGACCTCTTTTGGTACTCTTGCCTCTTGTCACATTGGCTCTGACTTTTGGAAACATCTCCTCAATTGGTGTAGTTGGACTTGGAATACTCAGTACATATCAACTCCCCATTGCTTTTATTAGCTTTAAAATAACTAAATAACATGCCCAGAGGACAATTAGAATTATACTGGGTTCAAGACAGTTTGGCTGCTGCCAAATAAGTCTATTTTATAAACCCTAAAGGCTTGTTTCTGGTGAGCAGAGCTGAAGTCACTCACATTCAACCAAAAATGCTGGATTAGGAGAGGGAAATTATCTATGTGCCGTTTCTGCATGTGAGCTTGGCTTGACTCATGGCTTTGCATTAAGCAAGCATGTTTTGTTTAAAAAAAAAGTCAAAATGAAAGTTCAAATAAATAAACAAAAAACCCTAGTACTGCTCTCAATCTGTTTCAGATCTCCAGAAAAAACAAAACAAACTAGGAAGAAATGCAAAGATATATAAGGGAGTGGAGAGAGAGACAGTGTGAGTTGCAAAGTGCCTTATTTGTATTTATCCTCAGATGGCCTTGGGCTAACTGTGACTCTCTAAGTATCCACCTACAAGTAATACAGATACAGATTAACAGAGTTGGAAGAGACCTTTTAGGTCATCTAGTCCAACCCCCCCTGCCCAAGCAGGAGACCCTACACCATTTCTGATAAATGGCAGTCCAATCTCTTCTTAAAAGACTCCAGTGATGAAGCTCCCACAGCTTCTGAAGGCAACCTGTTCCATTGTTGGTTGATTGTGCTCACTGTCAGAAAAATTTTCCTTATTTCTGGGTTGAATCTCTCCTTATTCAGTTTCCATCCATTATTCCTTGTGTGGCCTTCAGCTGCTTTGGAAAATAGCTTGACCCCTTCCTCTCTGTGGCAGCCTCTCAGATGTTGGAACACTGCTCGACTTAATCCTCAACTTATGACCGCAGTCTGGATAAGAATTTACGTAAATAAGCAAGGTGGCTATTAGTGAACGGTATCCAATTTTATGATCCTTTTTGCCACAGTTACTGCAGTTCTTTAGTGAATCACATGGTGATTAAGGGAAGCTGGTTTCCTCCGTTGACTTGGCTTCTCAGAAGCCAGCTGGGAAGGTTGCAAATGGTGATCACATGGCCTTAGGATGGTGCTATCATTGTAAATATATGTTGGTTGTACGGCAGCCAAATGTGAAGATGCTGGGACAGTCATAAATGCGAGCACTGATCATAAATCACTTTGTAACTTTGAATGGCCACTAAATGAATGGTTGTCAGTCAAGGACTACCTGAATACCTTTTCCAATGAATGATTAAGAAGGCGGCCCAATCATCCATGTTAGGGCTACCATATTTGGGGGTGGGGTTTCTCCCTAGAAAGGAGACAACTGGAGAGAGGATTGTTTTACACTAAAGCACTGTACAATTTTTATTCAAGCATACAGACATGCAGCGATGCAACTCCCCAACTCCTCAGGACCTAAAGAGACAAACCCAACAGAATAAGAACATTAGTGACTGGAGTTGAAGTCGTGTTCGAATCTACTATTTTATTAGTATAATCTTCTCTAAGTCCAACTGGGCAGGAAAAATATTTTGGGAGAAATATGGGTTGGGAATGGGATTAGTCAGTTAATTGTTTGTGATATTTTTAAACTATTTGGAAAATTACAAAAGAAACTTAATTGACCAAAAACAACCAAATGTCAGTATATGCATTAAAGACTACAAGCCTGGTGTTGCCTGGATGCTTTAGCAACCACTGGAACTCTGGTAGGCTTTCATGTCTGAGACAGGACTAGAACTCACACTCTCCTAGTATCTAGCCTGATGCCTTCACCACTAAACCAAACCGGCATTCCAGGACTGATAGCAGGACTGCAAAGTTGATGATTCATGGATTTGCATATAGATACTGGGTGGGATATGGGAAGAAGAGCAATTTGTTTGTATACTTAACTGGGGTGAAGAGTTGTTAAGTTTGTTTACATTTACTCAAAAGTTACTTCTTTATATATTTCTTTTTTTTATTATTTTTATTTTTTGAATTTTTTATACTTACTAAAAAAAATAATACTCTTATGGTCTTTCAACCGCTCACCCATGGTATTTGTTATATATGTTTTTTTATATGCATCAATGTACAGTATGTATGGACAATATCTAAAACACATCCACTTCTCTTCCCTCTAAATCACAGGTGTCAAACTCACCACATCACGTTGCCATCATGTGACGTTTCGCAATGTTTTTCCCATTTGAGGAACTGGGGTAGGTGCGGCCTGTACATCACATGATCCAGCCCGCACGCCACCAGTTTGACACTCCTGCTCTAAATGGATTAATAAAATATCATGACCAGGAATATTTTAGTTGTAATCACTGATATTTAATTAAGGAGTAGAGAGAGGTAAATAAGATGCACATTGCTTCTTGTCCTAATGGGGAAGTTTCTCCTCTTACCCAGTAACTTGCAAGCTTGGAGAAATTTGCTATTTAATTTATCTATTTAAATTATTAAGGGATAAACTTTTAAGGCTCTGTTCTCCCTCCTAATGCTTCTTATCTATAGAGATGATTGAACTGATAAGCCTTGAAACAGAAGATTTTTCTTATGAATCAGACAGTTACTCAACCTACCGTATTTTTCAGAGTATAAGATGCACTTTTTCCCCCCCTAAAAGACGGTAAAAATATGGGTGCATCTTATACACCGAATGTAGCCCCGCCTATCCACCGGTCCCCACCCTTTGGCCATTCTCGGCCTTCAGGTATCACATTTTAGACCTGTTCCAAGCTGCAAGGATTTCCACAGACCATTGCCACCTCTATGCCTCACATTTTTGGCCTCTGTGTCTCGCATTTTCAGCCTCTGAACGTTCCGTTTCAGACCCATTCAAGGCTGCAGGGATCGCCACAGCACATCACTGCCAATTGCCACCTCCACACATTGCATTTTCAGCCTCCATGCATCACGTTTTTGGCTTCCGTACAACCAATTTTCATCTTCCGCACATTGTGTTTTCAGGTGGTTCCAGGCTGCGGGGATTGCCACCACTGCCAATCCCCGCTGCCTGGAACTGCCCGAAAATGAGACTCTCAGAGGCCAAAAACATGATGTGCGGAGGCCAAAAACCTGATGCGCAGAGGCAAAAAACGCAATGCGCAGAGGTGGCAATAGTCTGTGGCAATCCCTGCAGCCTTGAACGGGTCTGAAATGGAGCGTTTGGAGGCTGAAAACACGAGGCACAGCAGCGGCGATGGTCTGTGGCAATCCCTCCAGCCTGGAACAGCTGATTGGGGGTATTCCGGGAGGCTGATCTACCCGCCAATCAGCTGCTCGTGCTGAATCAGGTTGCAATAATGTGCTGAAGCTGATCAGGTTGTTTGCTATTTGCTGCAAGGATGCTAGCCAGATGAATACTGGCTGCTGGATGCTGGTAGGCAGAGGCAGAATATTTTTTTTCCCTTGTTTTCCTCCCCCAATACTAAGGTGCGTATTATACTCCGGAGCGTCCTATACTCTGAAAAATACGGTAATTAAAACTGCTTTTGATGGAGTAGGTAATATTATGTGCCATTGACATACTTTAGCATTTCTTTCTTAGAATTTCAAGATAAATGTTTTTGGCTTAAAAACTAAAGCACATTTTCAAAGCGCATCTGTACACACCTAGTGCAGCATGGTAAAATGTGTTTTAAACTCTTTCCATTTGTTCTGTTTTCCAAAATTATAATTCAACTTCTCACATAATTCAAGAGATTCCATAATGTCTTGTTGTTTGACCTTGCATGATAATTTTTAAAAAAAATATATTAACACACACGTGAGAAAGTATTTTGGCTGCAAAACTATCATTTTTCGTGGTTAAATCAAAATCACATGGAAAGTGTATTTATTACAAAAGGACTGTTCAGAACCTCTCAAAGAAAAAGAAATGCTTTAGCAGATGTTTCCTCTCAGAAGAAAATGGATTAGAAAGCCAGGAAGAACTCATCTTGGCCCAAATTAATCTCTGAGTGGAGAAACTCTCTGGTATTCAGAAAACACAGACACCGCGTACAGCATACAATAACATTTACTATGAAGCATTATCTATCATTATTTAGGCTAATTCTGCTAAGCTCCCCTCAGTTAACATAAAAATTTCAACAGATCTAATTCAATCAAAATCTCTCTGGGAATTACAGAATCCATTAGGTTATACTCTTGAGCCATTGGTCCTGTTCCATTATGGGAATCCATTATGGGAATTTTATCAAAGGCAGTCGAGCTCTTTGTCTTGAACTTGAGGCTTGCTTTGGAATCTTCTTTCCCTACTTCTAGATTTGCTCATTGGTAAGCTGTATATTACTTAATTCCTACAATCATTTCTTAGCATCTTTGTTTAGCACTAACCCTGCTCGCTCTGATGTCTACCACCATCACTGCTAGCTCTGATGTTTAATACATATTTCCAAGGGCCAAAATATCTTAGTCAGTTGTCTAGAATCAAGTATTTGCCTTGGATCTATAAAAAATAAAATTTTTATTCCTGCTGAGGTACTTCTTTTTCTTACTTACTTCTATATTTTGGGTTTTAACTTTTAACTTTGTAAAAAAACCTATATCTATCTATCTATCTATCTATCTATCTATCTATCTATCTATCTATCTGTCTGTCTGTCTGTCTGTCTGTCTGTCTGTCTGTCTGTCTGTCTGTCTACAAAGTTAAAAGATAAACACAAAAATATAGAAGCAAGCATGAAAAAGAAAAAAGTGTCAAAAATAGTAGAAAGCAAAGATAAATAAAACAAAAAACTTAAAGAAGCATCTTCCGATCTTCTTTACAGCAGTAACAGACATTCTTGAAACTGTTTTGTCCCTTCTAAATTATATATTTCCCTTCTCCTTTTATTCAACCCTTATTAAACGGTCAATATAGAAATCAGCAGTTCATTTTTATCCAGCAAAAAGTCCATAAAGGGTTTCCAGTCTTTCATAAAAGTAGTTGTTTCTTTGCCAATCAGAAGCCAAATAAGCTATTTCTGCACATTCTACCATCTTCACAATCCATTTTTATTGTAGATATTTTTATATTCTTTTATCTTTATGTATATAGTAATTTGGCTATGATTACCATATACAAAAACCAATCATCAATGAGTCTTTTCTAATTGACTATCGATTAGCCTTGATTTTATTTAAATGTTAATTTTTAAAACTGTCTTTTAGGCCTCATGTAACCTGGGGCTGCCTCAGATAGGCATTTTGAAAAATATTCACAATTATGTAAATATTAAATAATTTAAATAATTTAATTTATTACTCTTCTTAGCTATGAATTGTCTCTCTTTTGTCTCTCTTTTGTATGTGACACACTAGCAGAAATCAAGGTAGGGTTTTCTTTTCTTTTTTTCCAATAAGTTTTTTTTATTTTTATCTCCAAACAATTCTTCTGTTACACGGTGTGTCAACTGGGTACAAACATTTACAGAAACAGTT